>WJSH01008577.1:2073-38144 GCA_009757365.2 Lepidium campestre | reverse complement strand
CTTGGCTGGGGTTTCCGATTGAGATCTGGTGAATCAATCAATAGCCAACCCAAATCAGTGCCTTTTGTTTCTTCTCCTTTGATTGCGGAAGCACTTGCAGTGAGAGAGGCATTGGAGGAGGCGTTAAATCGAGAGTACAGACATCTTAAGCTCTGCTCTGATTCTTCCCAATTGATACAGATTCTAAAATCTAAATCAATTCCTTCGGAGATGCATGGCATCCTTTCCGACATTTTCAACCTTGAAAAAGGTTTCGATTCTATCTGTTTTAATTTCATTCATAGACTAGGAAATGCAGTTGCAGACAAACTAGCTAAAGAAGCTGTTAATGTGTATTCAACCACTTTAGTGGGTAATCATTAATAGCATTTCGTTTGACAAAAAAAAAAAGAAAAGAAAAAAGAAATATCATAGAGTTGACAACTATTTGGAAGATCTGATTTTGTGGAAAAGTATCGTTGATATATTGTCTACGGAGTATTTTGACAATTGTTTTTGAATATTCGACGACATTGATTTGATTAAACAAAGATTTATTGACTATTTTAAAGACATATATACCATGCATATACTATATAAAATATATGTATTTAAAGATTTAAAGGAAAAATGCGTGGGGCCAGTAACCAATACTTTTGGCTTTAAATAACGTGGACCAATAATTTAAACTTTTTATTTATAAATACACGATTTAATAGTACTATAGTATTTTTCTACTAATGCTGTTGCTTTTATATACAGTATTAATTAAGAGTTCAGATCAATCTATGACTAAGGATGATGACTTCCCATGACCGTAGATCTTTCCACTTTGGGCATCCAATCGTAAAATATATATTTGTAGTAAAATTTTCCTTATTTAATTCGTAAAAAGCTTCAACAAATTTTCTTTGATATGTACATTCGTTGGTTTTGGACAAAAGTTTTCTTTGATATAGTAATATATATTCATAAATGAAGTATCTAAAGTTTTATTTTAGAATTTGTCTAGGTAATATATATATATATATATATATAATTCTTTTTTTTTTGGAATCGAAATCATTTTTATTCATAAATAAGGTATTGAAAGTTTTATTTTGTGTAAACAAAGGAAGAAAGCTTTAAAAAAAAATTATGATCCGTTAATAAAACTAAAAATAAAAATAATTTCATGATGAAATGATATATAAATATAGTTCTTTATTGCTTTGCTTCACTCGCATCCTTATAAATAAATACTCGTTCGATCGTTCCGATCTACATACTCTTAACGGAAGCAAAAGAAAACGAAATCGGCGATAATGCCTAACAAACTCGTTTTCTTGATGGCTTGGTTCTTGATTGTCATCATCTTGATGTCATTGCAAGGATCTTCTTCCATCGGATGTAATAGCCATGCATGCGCCGCCTGCAGGCACCAACGTCGCCGTTGCGGAGAAGACTGTCTACTACGTCCTTATTTTCCGCCGGAACAACCTCAATTGTTCGAATACGTTCATCGGCTTTATGGCATAAGAGGTATACATAAAATCCTCGACAGTGTAGCTCTTCATCTACGAGACGACGCAATGAAATCGATTATATACGAATCCAGCATGCGCTTTAAATTTCCCGTCCATGGCAACTTAGGAGTCATCTGGCACCTCCAAAATCAAATCAGTCTCGTCGCTTCTCAATTAGACTTCGTCAAATCTCAAATCAAAGAGTTCGTTTCCCCACCACCCCCCGCCACATACTTTCCCGGAACTCCCACCACCGAGTCGCCTTCCTCGGAATTCAGTAATCCTTCTCGAAACATCACCATGAATTACAACGATTACGTTCCCGAAAACGATTACTCCTTCGGCGAAAGGCCTCACTCGGGTTATTGCCCAGTCGTAGAGGATGAGACTGAGACGAGGCCGTTAGAGATCGTTGAGAACAACGGCCAAGAGTGTTATCTTCCCAATTCCAACAATCTTGGTTCGAGCCCTGCAACTGAAAATAATGACGTGAATGCCTTTGATCTTATTGCTGCGAGTGAAGATTACATGGTTTCTATTCATCCTAACAACTGTACCCAATTACAGTCCTATGATCCCTTCGCTGATTTATCTTTCTTCCAAACCGGCAACAAATTGTAAGTTTTTTCTTTCTTTTTCTTCTTGATGATTCAATGTTGTACTTAAATTAGGATTGTATAACTAAACAATTGACAAGTGCATCTGGTAAAGTTAGAGTTAACGATTGTTTGAAAGACCTATATTGATTAAATTAAAGGCATCGTTGAATGTAGAGTATAATAGTTTGACTATTTTCTTTGTTTTCAGTTGATAGTTGCGTCAGAGTTTATTGCGTACTAATATTTTTGTTTTTCAATGATTTAACAGTGCAGAGTCTCCAAAGAAAGATGATGACTTCCCATTTCTCGCAGATCTTCCCACTTTGGAACTGATCTGTTCTCATTAGAGAATTTAGTATTCTTTGTTTGTAAGACTTTTCGACTACTATTTTACTATACGAAAAGTTAGAAACGATTTAAGAGCTTAAGGGACCCTTTCATTGTTTTCTTCATACGTGGGCTTTCGTCTAAAGCCCATTAAGCTTGCATGTTAAGGATTAGCATTACTGTGATTAGCCAGCTAATCGTCTTCGATAGTCAATTAACTTAGATGGAAACAGACACTAAACTTGAAAGACCATTCAATAATAGTCAAGTCTTCATTTATTAAACCCTTTCCATACAAGAAAATACTTTGACTGGGATAAAAGGTTGAAAAAGTTCAGATAGATTTACATACCCATACAACTATTTGCATAAATTTATAAAGAATGGTGTGAGAATTTGTATTAAATAAATTAAACAATATAAATATTGAACATACAATAAGAACAGACCAACAAACGAACAAAACACACCAATTCTTCATCTTCACTATTTCGGTATTCGTACACTTCACTCTTAGTCTCTACCCACAACCACTGAATAATCGATCTCAAAACAAGAATCTGGTTATTTTTCTCTGTTTGGATCTGAATTTATGAAACTTCGAAGATGAAGAAATTGAAGAGCTATTACATGCAAGTTCGTCACCAGCAACAATCTGTAGACCGAAAATGGATTCTTCCATTAGCGATTGGATCTGTTTGTTCTCTGTTTCTTTTATTGCTAACGAACTTAGCTTCGTCTTCTGGTCAGACTCGTTTGATTCCGTTTTCAGTTTACGGACTTAGATCCTCCGTGTTCGTCGAGTCCAAGATAAACCCATTGTCCGTCTCTGTTTCAGTCTCCGTCTCTCCTCCGCCGCCACCACGTCTAGCTTATCTTATTTCCGGCTCGTCCGGAGATGGTCAGATGCTGAAAAGGACTTTAATGGCGCTTTACCATCCCAACAACCAGTACGTTGTTCATCTCGATCGGGAATCCTCACCAGAGGAACGGTTGGATCTCAGTGGTTTTGTGGCGAATCAAACTCTGTTTCAGAGATTTCAGAATGTTCGGATGATTATTAAGGCTAATTTCGTCACTTATCGTGGTCCGACTATGGTGGCTAATACGCTTCACGCAGCAGCGATTTTGCTTCGAGAAGGTGGAGATTGGGATTGGTTCATCAATCTCAGTGCTTCTGATTATCCTCTCGTAACGCAAGATGGTAACAAATATAATAACCCGCGCTTAATCTTTATCTAGTCTCAGCTCTATTTATTGTTTTGTCAATAATTTGGGTTTAAATTTTATATTGAATCAACTCCAGATCTGTTGCATACATTTTCGTATCTACCTCGAGATCTCAATTTCATCGATCATACGAGCAACATTGGCTGGAAAGAGTAAGTATAGTAGCTACGAATTCGGATGTACCACAAATTTTGGTTTTGACTACTTGTCCGAGATTTTGTGAAAGTGGATTTTGGAAAAAAACTTGTAGGTCTCATCGAGCAAAGCCGATAATTATCGATCCTGGTTTGTATATGTCGAAGAAATCAGATGTTTTCTGGGTTTCACAGAAGAGAAGTATGCCTACAGCTTTCAAACTCTTCACAGGTGATTTCATTTTTTCATATATTTCCATTTTTAGGTAATGAACGTATTGAGATTCTGAGAATATGTCTAAATGTAGATCCTTGTGGGTCTTCCTTAAATGTAGGATCCTTAGATTTTCTGGGAATAAAGTGAAACCAAGAACCATTTGTCTTTTTTTTTTTTGGTTTTATGAAGAACCATTTGTTGCTACTCTCTTTTTCTGTAAGAACATGATCTTAGGCTCTAAATGTGTCTTTAATAGGATCTGCGTGGATGATGTTATCTCGACCATTTGTGGATTATTTCATCTGGGGATGGGACAATCTTCCTCGAATTGTCTTAATGTACTACGCAAACTTCCTCTCCTCACCAGAAGGCTATTTCCACACGGTGATCTGCAACGCTCGAGAGTTCACCAACACAACAGTAAACAGTGACTTACATTTCATCTCATGGGACAATCCTCCAAAGCAACATCCTCACCATCTCACACTCGATGATTACCAGAGAATGGTGGACAGTAACGCTCCTTTTGCTAGAAAATTCCGTAGAGATGAGCCTGTTCTGGATAAGATTGATTCAGAACTCTTGTCACGAGGTCATGGTATGGTTACTCCGGGTGCTTGGTGTATTGGTACAAGGGAAAACGGGAGCGATCCATGTGCGGAAGTTGGTAATACTTTGGTCATTAAGCCTGGTCTTGGAGCTAAACGGGTCGAGAAACTCATTACTTATCTATTATCAACTGAGAATTTTCGACCACGGCAATGCAGGTAAAGGCAAATTATATATATTTTGTCATAGAGATGGTTACATAGATGAAGTGGATGATAATGATCATTGATACTTAATACTTTGATGGTTGTATAGAAATATATCTTTTGGGTTTTCTTCCTTTGGGAGATTACCGAAATTCAGTGAAGAAAATTTGATTATTAAAATTGTTCTGACCAAAAAGTTTGATTTTTTTTTTCCAGCTTATAACACCTATTTTGTAGGTTTGTCACATGAAAGTCATGTCTGTTTTATTATGTCATGACATTACTAGACTCACATAGGTGGTGTTGCATTACATGATTAACAAACTTGCTTAGATTTTGTTGTTTTAAATTTAAAAACCATGTGAGTAGGACAGAATTATGAGTCTATTGATGTCACGGCTCATTTCATGTAACTAAATTCTAGAAGAAAAAAATGATTTGAATTTGACGTAATTAGTTTTTTTTGGAAGTACACTTGAAGCTACCATTTCAAGATAATATCACTTCTTACTCGATTAAGAATTTTATATTCGTCGGCGAAATTTTTTGTCTCTTGTTGGCATCGTCGGGTGCGAACTAAAGAAAGAAAAGTCCTAAAGAATACTTAAATCAGCCCAACTTAGGCCTTTAGAAGCCCATTATAAATTATCTGGAGCCTTTCTGATGGCTTCGACTTTTCTTGTATAGTGCATATACAATCATCTCACCGCTTCAACACTAGTCTATAATTAAATTAGACTACAAATTACTTCTGCTCAGATGTATGAATGTTTATTCTCACTGATTCTTAATGAAAAAAATCTCTGAAGTCTGACATGTGAATTTGATTCAAAAGATCATCATAGCAGAAGTTTCAGTAAACAATTTGGTAGAATATGGATTCACAAAAAAAAAAAAAATCAGTTAGTTTCACAATAAGCCTTTTTATGATCACAAAAAAAGTATAAACTTATTTATCTTCTCTACTTGTTTTCAGAATAGAGTATACAAATTACTTCTGCTCAGATGTATGAATATTTATTCTCATCGATTCTTAATGAAAAAATCTCTGAAGTCTGACATGTGAATTTGATTCAAAAGATCATCATAGCAGAAGTTTTAGAAAACTATATCAATCAAATTCACAAAAAATATTCATGATCGGCTCTCATTAAGTATAAAATTATTTATCTTTCATACTGTTTTCAGAATAGCGTATACTGCCGATAAGGCAAAGTAATCACAGAGCCAAAGATCAAAGTTTCTCATTTAAAAAAAAAAAATTGATGATTGAAAAAAAAACAAAATTTTGAGATCAGAGTTTGGTTTTAAATTCTCGGTCACGGTTAATCTGAAACACGGACCAAATTGTTGCTCATCCCTTCTCTTCTTTTTTATCTAATCCAAAAAAAACCCGAATTGAAAAGAAAAGAAAAACAGAAATCGAATAGGAGTAGAAAACTGGATCATCAGAGACTTAAATACTAAGAATCATAAAGATTTTATCCATCATATTGTTGCAGTATTTGCTCATCAACTGATCTCTACAAAACAAAATCCGAATCGTAGAACGAAGAAACACAGAAGAATGAAAAAATGTGAAACATTAGTTAGATCGATGTACTTGTTATCTTTGTTAGCGAATACGATGAACTGAATCCTTTGCAGCCTGTACTCTATATATATACCTTTGTTGGAGAATAAGCTAAAGAAAACCCTAAAAGCCTAATGAATATAGTTAATGGGCCTTGTATCGGGCTTTTTATTGAGACCATTACAAATTTTGTTGGCCAATGTCTGATTTATGGCCCACAAAAAAAAAATTGGAAAAAATAATTATTTCCTGCCGCTGAAACAACTCAAGAAGGTGCCGGGAGTCCCCTCAAAGGCAAATTCCGTTGTTGTTTCTTCTGCTTCTTCTTCTTTACTTCTTCATATTCGAAATTCTCTCTCTCAGCCGCAGCAACTTCTTTTGAATATATATCTCTATCTCATTTTCTTTTTCACTTTCTTTTTCTTTTTGATTTCACTCTGTTGTCATCAGAATTCTCTTCGGGTTTGGCACAATCGAAGTGTCTCTTCTCGATTCGGTGGTTTCTTCAGAGATCTTGAGTGATTTGTTTCATCTAGTCCCGGAGTCATATCTCTGCGAAATCTGGAGCTCCGGGAAGTATGTTTCATTTATATCATCTGAATTGCCCTTTTTTTCTTTTCCCTCTTTTCCAGTAATGGAGTTTCTATGTTGGGATTTTTGGTTTTGCTTCTCGGTTTCTTTTAACTTCGGATTACTATTTTTTTCTTCTAATTTGGGATCTTTTGTGTTTTTCCCCCAGCAGCAATGAAGCGGATTAGAGATGATATTTACGCGTCCGGATCTCAATTTAAACGTCCTTTGGGTTCTTCTCGAGGCGAATCGTGAGTACCCTTCTCGACGACTTATAATTCGAATTTCTAGCGATGAGACATTTTATTGCTTTTTGCAGAGTTTTTCTTTTTTATGATATTCATTAAATTTCTAAGTATCTCTGTATACCATTCCTGGTTTCGTTAGTTGGTGAACTGGTCAATTTACGAAGAAGCTTAATTTTCATCCCATGCAATTTCTGACATTTAGATCCGGGAAGTCTAATTTTGGTTCAAGACGATCTTTGCACAGAGAATCAAGTGTATCTGCAGGAACAGCTTAATGTCTCTATTGGTTTTTGTGTTAGTTGGTTGTCCACTTATTGTTTTAATGACATTTACCTAAGTGATTAGAGCTTGTTTGGCGTAGATATGGGCAATCTCCAATTCCTGGAAACGGTGTCGCCGGAGGAGGGAGCATTGATGATGGGGTAATTAACGCTCAGAAACTGACAACCGATGATGCTTTGACGTACTTGAAACAAGTAAAGGAGATGTTTCAAGATCAAAGGGACAAATATGATATGTTCCTTGAGGTTATGAAAGACTTTAAGGCACAAAGGTAAGATCTTTGTTTCCTATCAGATTGAACTTCTAAGACTGAAAGCAGCTGGAAACGTCCTTCATCTTGCATTTACAGGACTGATACATCTGGTGTGATTGCACGAGTGAAGGAGTTGTTTAAGGGGCATAACAATTTGATTTTCGGGTTTAACACCTTTTTGCCCAAGGGATTTGAAATAACGCTTGATGAAGTAGAAGCTCCACCAAAGAAAACTGTAGAATTTGAAGAAGCCATAAGCTTTGTAAATAAAATTAAGGTCAAGCAGAAATTTCTTGTCTATCGTTTCCTTTTGAAGAGCCCTTACCTCTAGTCTCTCATCGTATAAGTCTCTTTTTATCACTGCAGAAACGGTTTCAGCATGATGAACACGTCTATAAGTCTTTCCTGGACATCTTAAATATGTATCGGAAGGATAATAAGGATATCACTGAGGTTTATAATGAGGTAACGTCACACTGAAGTGACTATATCTCTTCTAAAGTCACACTGAAATTTCTCGATGTTGTATAGCTCTAATATCTGTTTGTTAGGTATCTACTCTTTTTGAGGACCACCCGGATTTGCTTGAAGACTTTACTAGGTTTTTACCAGACACTTTGGCGCCTCATACAGCAGCCCAATTACTCCGGAGTCAGGCCCAACGATATGATGACCGAGGATCAGGCCCTCCACTTGTGCGTCGAATGTTGATGGAGAAGGTATAGTATTGGTTACCTTTTTTTCTTGGTTCTATTATTGTTGTCAGGTCTCTCATTTCTGTGCTGATACGTTTTCCATCATCAGGATCGCCGACGAGAAAGGGCTGTTGCTTCTCGGGGTGACCGTGATCATAGTGTTGACCATTCTGATCTTAATGATGATAAAGCAATGATTAAGTTGCACAGAGAGCAGAGGAAACGCGTTGATAAGGATAGTAGAGAAAGGAGAAGCCGTGATTTGGAGGATGGAGAAGCAGAGCTAGACAACTTGCAAATTTTTCCAGAGAAAAGGAAGTCATTCAGAAGAGCTGATGGTTTTGAAGCTTATTCTGGCCCTGGTTCACATTCTGAGAAAACCAATCTAAAAAGTAAGCGAAAACAAGTTGATTGTGAATTTTCTGTTCAACAGGTTTGTTATGCTGCAACCAGTCTTCTCTGTTTTCTGATACTTACTGCACTTCATTGCATTAGGCATGTACAACCAAGCATTTGTGTTTTGTGAGAAAGTCAAGGAGAGATTATGTAGCCAAGATGATTATCAGACATTCTTGAAGTGTCTCAACATATTTAGCAATGGAATTATCCAAAGGAAAGATCTGCAAAATCTGGTAGGTTAACATATAACTTTTGTGTTGATTGATTGGTGTGGATATTTGTCTTACCTCCACTTTCTTTCACTCAGGTTTCTGATCTGCTTGGAAAATTCCCTGACCTCATGGATGAGTTCAATCAATTCTTCGAGCGTTGTGAGAGTATTGGTATATAAGATTGCCTACTATCGTTTTACTAATTAGTTGTCTAGTTGTTTTTGATCATATTCCTTTTCGCAGATGGTTTCCAGCACCTTGCTGGGGTTATGAGCAAAAGTATGCAGCAGTCTCTTAGCTTCTTGTCTATGAGTGTGCTTTTCTCTTGGCGTTTTAATATTATTAACACTGCTTGGCACACTTGCTGCAGAATCACTTAGCAGTGAAGAACATTTATCTAGGTCAATGAAGACGGAGGAAAAAGAAAGAGAACACAAGCGCGACCTTGAGGCTGCTAAGGAAAAGGAGCGATCCAAGGACAAGTACATGGGGAAATCTATTCAAGAGCTTGATCTATCTGATTGCGAGCGTTGCACTCCTAGCTACCGGCTTCTCCCTTCGGATGTAATAAAATTTTCGGAGTTCTATATTGCATATTTGACATTTTGAGTGAAACTTACTATTATATCT
The DNA here is from genome assembly GCA_009757365.2 of Lepidium campestre. Classification (NCBI taxonomy): domain Eukaryota; kingdom Viridiplantae; phylum Streptophyta; class Magnoliopsida; order Brassicales; family Brassicaceae; genus Lepidium; species Lepidium campestre. Next base: position 28,536 of record WJSH01008577.1, on the reverse strand, counting down.
TATTTGCAGTATCCAATACCGTCAGTGCGCCACAGACAGAAGTCAGGAGCTGCTGTTTTAAATGATCACTGGGTTTCTGTCACTTCAGGAAGTGAAGACTATTCATTTAAGCACATGCGCAGAAATCAATATGAAGAAAGCTTGTTTAGATGTGAAGATGATAGGTATATTTACAAGATGTAATACTTATATGATAGCTTTTGTAGTCTTTAAGTAATTTTTTATGTTATGATTGTTTACTTGCGTCTTGAAACAGATTTGAGTTGGACATGCTGTTGGAATCTGTGGGATCCGCTGCCAAAAGTGCAGAAGAATTGCTGAACATCATTATTGAGAAGAAAATAAGTTTTGAGGGCTCCTTCCGGATTGAAGATCATTTTACAGGTCTGTAGGCGTTTATTCTTCTGCACTTTTAGTGATTGTTGCTCTCTCTGTGCCAACTCCCCTACCTTATCTTTCAGCCATCATCTCTTTAGCTTACTTTTCCAATTTTATGGACTTGTTACAGCTCTAAATTTAAGGTGCATAGAGAGACTTTATGGAGACCATGGTCTTGACGTGACAGACTTAATACGTAAGAATCCAGCCGCCACACTTCCTGTAATTCTAACGCGATTGAAGCAGAAGCAAGATGAATGGACAAAATGCCGTGAAGGTTTTAATGTGGTCTGGGCTGATGTCTATGCCAAAAATCATTACAAATCACTTGATCACCGCAGCTTCTATTTTAAGCAGCAAGATTCTAAGAATTTGAGTGCAAAAGGTAAGTAATCTCTTGTAATGTGCTCAGTCCATCAGCGGAGTTGTATATAAGTAATCAAGAATGATTCTTCCTCACCCTTGATTACTTATTTGTTTTCATAATTTTTTTTGGTCCTTGGTTAAATTCTAGCGCTGGTGTCTGAAATCAAGGACTTGAAAGAGAAGTCTCAGAACGAAGACGATGTTATTCTGTCTGTTTCTGTGGGTTACAGACGACCTGTGATTCCTCACCTCGAGTATGAATATGTCGACAGAACTATTCATGAAGACCTGTTCAAACTAGTCGAGTTTTCATGTGAGGAGATATGTTCTACGAAAGAGCAGATTGGTAAAGTTCTGAGGCTCTGGGCTAATTTTTTGGAGCTGATGCTTGGTGTTCCACCCAGGGCCAAGGGGTCAGATTCTGTTGAAGATGTTGCAGAAACCAAGCATCACAGTGCATTTACCAGCGGGGAGGCTAATGTGAGTTCTGACGCTATAGGTTTGGTTTCCAGGCAACTAAAATCGGCTGCCAATGGAGATGAGCATGCTTCATCTGGAATCTCCAAACATGGTGCAGCTGATGTGTTGAATAGAGATTCTTCAGGGAAAGAAAATTGTAAGAATGGTGATCCTGCTAATAAAGATGTATCAGCATGTTCTGCTGTAAAACCCCAGAAAGATCAAGAAATTGGAAACGGAGCCGATAAAAGACCCGGAGATGTAAATGAGAGAGTAGCTACTTCAAGTGCATCATTCCCAAGTGGCGTAGAAAACAACAACGGCAAGATAGGAAGCGGAGATTCTTCGGGTATATTAAGGGTTAACTTTAAGTTTCTTTCCTCAGTTTGTGTGCAATATATTTTAACCTGTCAGTAATTCTTTATTTTTACTTCAAGGTTCACGTGGCAATATATCCAAACCAAGTGACGCTATAGATAATGTTGATACCATTCAACCTACCCAGGTACTGTACTTAGTTTCACATTTAAATTATATGTTCTTACTTGTCTATTTACTTCTTATGGACTCTTCATACCATTCTCACTTTTCCTGGCAATTTCTTTAGGGAGATGATATTGGCAGAACTATAGATTCAGCAAATGGATTGCAGTCAGATGCTTTTAAAGGCAACAGTAATAATGATGAAGCTGGTGGTCCATCCAAAATTGAGAAGGAGGAAGGTGAATTGTCACCTATTGGTGATTCCGAAGACAATTTTGTTGTTTATGAAGATCGTGGTTCAAAGGCTACTGCCAAACCAGAATATTCAAATGAAGCCGAAGGAGAAAATGATGATGATGCTGATGATGAGGATGGGGATGATGCTTCAGAAGCTGGTGAGGATGCGTCGGGAACTGAATCTATTGGTGACGAATGTTCACAGGATGATAATGGTGTGGAGGAAGAGGGTGAGCATGATGAGATTGATGGTAAAGCTGAAAGTGAAGGAGAGGCAGAGGGAATGGAGTCGCACCTTATAGAAGAAGACAATGGTTTGCTTCCATCGTCAGAACGTGCTTTATTATCTGTCAAGCCTCTCTCTAAGCATGTAGCTGCGGTAGCTTTGCGTGATGATACAAAAAAGGATTCCAGAATTTTCTACGGGAATGATGACTTTTATATTCTTTTCAGGCTTCATCGAGTGGGTGCAATCGTCCCTTATGATATTCTTTCTTAGGTTAAGTCTATGTATATTTTTTCACCTTGATAAATTTAGTAATTCTTTTTGATTTGGATTGGTTTACAGATCCTATACGAGAGAATTTTGTCTGCCAAAACATACTGCACCAGCGGAGAAGTGAAACGGAGAAACTCAAAAGATACTAGTTCACCAGATCCTTATGCAAGGTAACTGATGTGGATAGAATTAGTCTGTTGCTTTTATATAGACTACGCAAGTTCGTTATCCAGTTCACAAATAAATAACTTATAAACTCATATTTGTATGTTGTGCAGGTTTATGAGTGCTCTATTTAGTCTGCTTAATGGCTCAGCTGAAAATTCCAAGTTTGAGGATGAATGCCGAGCTATCATTGGAAACCAGTCATATGTTTTATTCACCTTGGAAAAACTGATATACAAATTGGTTAAACAGGTAAGTTTTCACTGGCTGTATTGGTTTTAGGTTGATCATTTTTACTTTTCACTTTACAGACATTATATTCCTTCTAAAGTTCTGACTTCATTTTATCTGTTGCAGCTTCAAGCTGTTGTAGCTGACGATATGGACAAAAAGCTTCTTCAATTATACGATTATGAGAAATCCCGAAAACATGGGATGGTAATTGACTCGGTGTATTATGAAAACGCTAGGATTCTCCTTCACGAGGAAAATATTTATCGGTTGGAATGTGTAAGAACCCTAAACCAATCCTCATCTTTCTCTGCAATCTCTAAATCGAGAAATTGTATTGATCCTGAAACTTGTTTCCTGTGTATTCATACGCAGTCTTCCTCTCCACCTCGTTTGCAAATCCAGCTTATGGATAACATAACCGAAAAGCCAGAGGCTTATGCAGTTTCTATGGATCCCACGTTTGCAAGTTATTTGCAAAATGAGTTTCTAACAAACTCATCAGGGAAAAAAGAGCGACAGGACATTGTGTTACAAAGGTATATTGAGTTCCAGTAGCAATCACTTATTAATCCGTCTCTCCCCGTAGAACTTTGTACAATTCCATTGCTTTCGGAATGATTCAGGAAATTATACATAAATATAAGTCCGTTCGCTGATTTTTGTGTGTGTGCAGGAACATGCGGGGATACACCGGTCTGGATGATCTTGCAGTAGCTTGCAAGGCCATGGAAGGTGTAGAAGTAATTAATGGCCTTGAGTGCAAAATGTCTTGCACTACCTACAAGGTAAATAAAATCTCTGCTCTAACTTGTTTTCAAAATCTAACTATTATGTGATCCATTACATTTCGTGTTGTAGATTTCCTATGTTTTGGACACGGAGGACTTCTTCCACAGGAAGAAGAAACAGAAGAAGAACAAGACCTTATCACAGGATAGAATAGAAAAATTCCACAAGTTTCTGTTAGCTTCAAGATGACACAGCAAGAAGAACAAAACCTCTACTTGCTTCAACACACAAGGGAAGGTTACAGTCGGACTAAGTTATCTCTGCAACTTTCCCAGGAAAAAAAAACGTTTAAATATTTTCTCGTTCGATGGAGAAGATGCTTGCACAGTGGTGTGTATTTTCTAATTTTTATCTTGATTTTAGGTTTTAAAGAAATGTATGTTTGTAAATATTGGAAACACATACATGGATATGGTCTTGTGTTTGTATCTACATAGACAGGTTTAAAGGAGAGATTCTTCTTCTTTTATATAAATGTATTTTTAAATACTCTGTTCAATCTCTTCTCCTTTCGAATTCATTCTTCAAGAACACACTAACTGTATATCTTCTCAAAGCAAATTTAACCAGTTATGATCAAAACTAACAAGAACTAGCTAAACTGGTCAAAGCTCTTCAAGTTGGTTCCTACCAACTATGATTCTTCTCGACACTTAACGTTGCTTCAAGATCTCTCTCTCTCTATCTTTCTATTCATTCCAAAACGAATATCCATGCTCTCTCACAACCCTTCTCACCTCAGGTTGCTGGAGAAAGTTCTCTTCTCTTACAGATTTCTTCTACCTCCTTTATCGACTCCCAAAACATTCTCTTTTGAATGTATTATCCGCTGCTCTGCATACTGTCTTCCTGAAAACCAGCTTTGAATCATATCTTCAACATTCTCATTAGGTCTCATACCCTTTTCCTTCATCTCTTTATAGTACCCATACGCTTCTTCTATCTTACCATTCAAGAACAGCCCATGTATTAACACAATGTATGAGCTAAGGTCCGGACCAATGCCCTTTTCCTTCATCTCACCCCACAACAATAACACATTATCAAAATCGCGCCACCTACATAACTTACGGATCAACATTATGTAAGTATCCACAGATGGTTCACAGCCCATCTTTCTCATTTGAGCTAATAGCTCAAAAACCTCTTCTCCTGTTCTTAGAATCCGCATAAACGCATGGTATGTGCGGATTGTTGGGAAGAGTCCTTTCTCCAACATCTCGTCAAAAACCTGTTTAGCCTCTTCGGTTTTTCTAGCCTTGCATAGAGGCTTGATGAGAGAGTTGTAAGTAACAACATTTGGCTCCATCCCTTTCTCCTCCTCCATTGTCTTCATCAAATTCCTAGCCTCGGAGACAAACCTAGCTTTGGCAAGAGAATAAACCACCGCGTTGTACACTTTTCTATCTGGCTCTATACACTCTTTCTTCATCCGATCGAAAAGTCTGAGAACTTTATTCAAGCTACCACCTTTCGAATAACAAGATATAATGCTTGAATAAGACACAACATCGTGTTTGACTCCGACATTTCCCATCTCCATCCAGACTCGTTCAGCCTCCCGTGGGCTACCAATCACATTACACCATCCATTGAGAACTATGTTGAAACTTTTGACGTCAAACGGATACGTATCCTTATTACAGAAGATCAAATGCTCAGCATCTGAAACATTCTTATATCTACAAAGAGCAGACAGCAAACTCTGAAAATCAGCAATACCCATTTCAAGTTTGAACCTTTTGTACGCGTGGAACGTGTTTATAGCTTTCGCAACATCATGTACCGCACAATACTTCCTAATCATGATTAATAGTGTCTGTGAGTTAACAAGAGAAGGGCTTAACTTTCTCATTTCATCAATCAATGTCCAAGCTGTATCAAACTTCCTCATTTTACCGAGAATCGAGATCATAGAGTGATACTCACGAACCGAACGAACATAACCTTGCCGCTTCCCTGCCCAAAGAAAGAAAGTGAATGCAGTTTCCCAGTCATTCCGAACTTGAGAAAGAACCTCCACCACCAATTCATTTGATGGCTTCACATCACATTCCTCAAGCTTGTTTCTAAATTCCTTCCGGTTATTCCCACAAACTTTCAACAGATTCAAAATCGTCTCAACATCCTCTGAAACAACTTCATGACTTACAATACAACCAAGATCGAGGTCAATCTCTTCCCCACTTTCATCATCCTGCTCAATCTTACTCTGAGTGAATCCCACTTGCTCCAAATCAACTTTGAAAGTAGAGAACATAGAAGAGATGCCCAAAGGAAACACACAAGCTATGGGAGGTTCCAAATACGATCGAAGAGTACATTTACTGCTCGAACTAGGCAAAATATTACTAGAACTCAAACAGGTAAATGCACGAGTTCTGAAAACTGACAGCCTTGATCTTATAAGAAAGAGTCCTCTCATTCCCAGAAACTAAAACCCAAAGCAGACCAGTTACCACACTCGAGAAACCTGCTGCAAATGAATCACAAGTCTGTTCTGAGATTATACAGACCAAAGTTCTTCACTTTAGACACGATTTTAAATGCCCAATCGATGATTTAGAAGCAAACATAAGGAATCGATACGGATTATCAAATCCAGAAAGTTTTTAACGCGAAGAAGAACATCACCGCTTCATGAGAGTGAAGTTAGGCGCGTGAAATAAAGCTGCTGAGGTAATTCATTTTGGGCTTCTTTAATTGTTGGCCCATTAATATTTTTCAGCCACTTTTACTTTAGTTGGCCCATTAATCCTCGGCCACTCTGATTGTTGTTTATCGAAATGTATGAAACATGTAATATTGTTGATTGTTGACTCAAAAATTTCAAGTCAATGTGAGAGAACTTCTGTTAAGTGAGAATCAAATATCAATGTGAATGATTTATTAAGTTTTTCTACATAAAATATCACAAACAAACACAAAGTACAATACGTTGAAACAATTATTTGATGAATTAATTATCACATCCATTCTTGACGACAAATACAAGAAACGGGTTATTAGGGAACCATATTGAATAACATTCGTCAGGAAGGCCATTGATGACGTCACAACATTCCTTACTCAAATTTTTAAAGATAGCTCTATAAGCATCTTTTATCGCATCAGGACAACCTTTAACACTCTTTAGCGGCAACAAACAATCATCTGGACTTGGCAATTCTGGCATCGGCCCTGCAGCTGGAGCTTCGGATTGTTGACCACAAACCAGAGTCATGATCAGAGATGAGAAGAAGAGTATCACTTTGATCTGTATCGTTTCCATTTCTAGGATTTTGTTTTCTTGTTGTTTAACTGAGAAGTTTTAGGGCTCTTATAGTTCATAGTGACTTGGACTAAATATGGAATTGTAAGTGATATTAGAAATAATATGATTTTATTCCAATAAAAAGTCAGATATATATAGAGATACATAGTCAGGATTTTATCCTCAAATTATCTTTATAATAAATATTCTGGACTTTTCTTAAAACTAATGGACCTATATAGATATTTAATTTTTTTTACTTATAATGTTTATACATAATTTTTTTATAACAAGTGAATGATTTTATATTTTTACTAGTCATGTTGAGATTGTATATCACACATATTTAGAGTTTCTTTTGCGATTTTGTTTAAAAATTTTAATGAATTTTTTTCCAAGACCCACAAACAAACGTGGGCCTTGATTTGAAACAAATACTTGATCTAATAATTAAAATTAATTAATATCACATCCATCATTCTTCATAACAATTACAGTGAATTGTTTTTTGGGGAAAAAAATCGAATTACAGTCGTCAGGGAGGCCACTGAAGATGTCACAACATTCCTTATTCAAATCTTTAATGACTCCCTTTGGTGCATCAAACACAGTTTCGAGACAACCTTTAACTTTCATTAACGGCATGAAACAAACATCCAGACTTGGCATCGGTGCTTCAGCTTCCGGTGCTAATTGATCTTCCAATTCTTGACCATAAACCAAAGCCATGATCATAGATAAGAACAAGAACATCACTTTTATCTTCTGTATGGTTTTCATCTCTGAGATTTTGTTTTCTTGAAAAGTTTTAGGGCTCTTATATGTGAATTTTAGTGATATTAGGAGTTATATGAGTTGTTTATGTTTATTACAATCAAAGTTAAGATATATATACAAGATACTTGGTCAGGGGCTTTACCTTATTTACCATATTATCTTGAATATTTTGGAATATTTCATTATATTTTCATGGTAAGTAAATAATTTATTTTTTTACTAGTCATGTTGAGATTGAATAACAGGTATTATTAGCTTGACATATTTATCATTCTCAATAAAATATATCTTAGTAATATATTTAAAGTCTCTTTTGATATTTTCTTTAAAAATTTAAAGATTCTTTTTGTTCTTTTTACTGGAAATTGCATAATCTGAAGTTGACTTCATAAATTTATATTCTGGAAAAATGAGAATTAGACTGGTGTGGTAGGATGGGATTTGGTCATTTTTGAAACACTTATATGTCACCATTTCGTTTTCGAAAACAATTATTGTTTTTGTTGATTCTTATACATGTATTTGTTTGAATTCATAGCGTTTGATATATAAAAAGGAGTTGATTTATTACTTTGAGTAAACAACAATTAAAATGGTTAATTTAGTTTCAGAACTTTATGCAGTATAAAAGTAGGAAACAAGAATTTATCACAAAAGAAATTGGAATTAAAAAAACAATGCAAAAAAGTTCACGCGCCGGATTCTCGGAAAAAATATGTTTCATCAAAAAACAGCATTTTTGGTGGGTTATGCCCAGGGATTTTCACTACACGCGCTCTACGCGTCAAGGGTGCGCGTGGGTTTTGTAACGTGTGAGTTCTATCATAGACGCGCTGAACCACATCATTTTCTCCCTCGATTTATTTGGGCCGAAACAGAAGCTTTTGAAGCCCACTAGACTAACTTTGGCCCAATAGGAGTTTCTTCTATAAAAATAATCTGTTAAAAAAAAAAAAATTACCCGCCAAATATATCTAAAGAAGTTGGTTAACTTATAAATGAACTCTGGTTCATGAATCCTCAGATGATAACTCTTTCTTGATCATCTTCGAGATCTCTGATATCTGAAAAACAAACAAAATATTCAAGATAAATACAGAGTTTGGAAATAAGTATTACTTGTGAAACAATCTACTTAAGAATTAAAGAAAGAGGTTAACATACATCTGAGTTATTGCTAAGAAGCAATGGATTTTGATGAAATGTCCAAAGTGTTTTCTGGAGAAGCTTCACAAGCGAATCGACTTGATCTCCAAGAAGATCAACCTGCAATATTTCATAGTTATCAAACTGAATTTGTTCATAACAATTCTCACAACTAAGAGTTAAATCACAAACTGTTTTACCTCAGTTTCTGCCTTTCTGAGATTTTCAGACCTGAGAACAAAAGCTGTTCTGTAAATTGATTCTTTTCGACCCAAATCTGCTATAATATCCATAGTTGAATCAATCTTTATCTCCAAGTTTCGTAACCTCAGAAATAAGACAAAAGATCATAAGTTAAGATTCAACATAAAGTGTTGATTTTTATTTTAAGAACCCTTTTTAACTCACCTGAAAGTTACTCTCTCTAACTTCTCTTGAATCTTGAATTCAAAATCATCACAAACTAAAGAAATTTCTAAGCAGGCTCTGTTTCCTTCTTCCTCAATCATTCTTTTACTATTTGCTTCAATCTTTTTATAACTTTCTACAGTCTCTGAAACTTCTCTTAGAAACTGTGTTACAATGATCCAATTTAGTTCTTGTCTGAATTCTTCATCTTCACGAAGATTCTCAGAATCTTTCTCCCTTTTCAAATTCTGTACACAGTCCATACATTTAAGACCTGGTTCCATCTCTCCACTCTTGATATCTTCTTCTACATCAGCTTTTCTATTGTTTGTGATCTCATCTGCTACTAGACTTTTGAGCAAAGTTAAGTAAGTATCATCCAATATTAATAATTTCATAACTGTATCTTCTTTCTCCTCTGTGGCTTTGTCTGAAAACACCATTCTACTCTTCTGCACTTTCATCCAAATACCCTCCAAATTTTCATCCATCACTACTTGATTATCATCATAGTCATATCTATAGTCATCATCATTGAACAAATGTTCGAACAAATTAGTGTTAAGACTCTTTAAGCTATCAAGACCAGAAACGATATCTTCAATAGCTTGCTTTGGGCTAGAGCTGTTGCAGCTTTTCTGTCCTTTTAGAGACTCGATTTTGGGGGGAACAAGCTCTTCGCTTTTCCTCCTAATGATTGATTCATGACTCTTTATCAACTTCGAAACAGGAAAATTGCTTGAATCTTCTTCTTCTCCATCTTCTTTTGCTTCTTTATCATCACCAATTTCACAATATCTTGGAGATGATGATGTTGCTGCTGCTGTGACAACACATGATCTAGGAGATGATGATGATGATCTATGGACTAGCATCTGATCAATCTGAGATTCCAAGCACTCTACCTCTCTACGAATACAACAAACCCGATCCTCAAATCCTGATTCATAATCTCTCGCAACCATCATCATTACCTGCTTCATCTTCTCCTCTAAACCATTCATGAAACCTTTAATCAATAACGCCATTGTATCTCTCTCTATAGACCATTTCCAACTCTGCTCAATGGGACCTAATTCCGACAAGAATATCGCGTGATGCATCTTGTTGAAAGCAAGATCCAGTGTCCCTTTCAAAACATCAATATCAACCCCTGAAGGATCTTCTGTTTCTTCTCTCAGTTCATCGTACTCTGTCTCAAGCTTTTGTCTAAGATTCATCACTTGTTGATCAACAGAGCTCTTCAATTCCGAAAACTCATCTTCTTTAATAAAGTCCCCAATCTTATTATGAATTCTGTTTTTCTCTTGCAAATGAACCAGCTCTGTTTCTTTACTCTCCAACACGTTTCTTAGACTCTCCTGGTTCTCAGACATCTCTAACAACTCTCTATCTTTCTCAAGAATTGCTAACTCGGTCTCTAAGAGACGGTGGTGAAGCCTGTCTTTGATCTCCCTCAGATCGTGAACCACTTCCTCATGATTGCTCTCGAGTTTGTCAGTCTCTTGCTGGACAAAACTAAGACAGCTCTCGAGCTGTAACACAGCGAGCTCGTAAAATATGGAGATGGCGTTGAGACGAAGGAGAAGACCATGTTTTGTTTTGATCTTTTCATGAGCTTTGTCCATTGCTTCGTGTACAAGTAACATCATCGTTGAATCAGCCATTGAAAACTTCACTTTGCCTTCCATTTCTTTCACTATATCTTTCATTCTTCTTCAATGGTGATTGAAACTTATAAATCTCTATTCTCTCATCGTTTTGTTAAACTTGGGATTTTAGTTTGACCTATTCTTGAGGATCTCGAATAAGGAATTCTCGGAGCGTATTTGTTTTACTAATATGAAATCTGAATTTCGATTAATTGTCTCACTCTCTCTATACATATATATAATGCGAAAGGTTTGATCTTTGGGCATTTTAAGCCAACTTTTAAAAGCTTTGAACAATGGCGTCGTTTTCAGAACGTTTCATAATCCAATCCAAAATATCTCCGAAAACCAAATCGACGTTCTCTTTAGACTCTCCAATCAGCTGATGCCACATCCCCGGATAAATCTTGATCGTCTTGTCTCTGCTACTGCATCTCCGGTAAAGCTCCTCTACGGAGGAAGGATCACAGACGACGTCGTCTCCGCCGTGTACGATCATCAACGGAACTTGGACTTCTTCAAACCTGTTTTGAAGATCCTCGCAGACTCGAACGAGCTCGTACGCCGTGGCTGCACGTGGTCTACCGACGGTTCTGTTAGGGTTAGCGAAGGCGAGGCTCCGTTTCCAAGGCTCCTTGAAAGAAACGCCGGCAATGGTGCCGCGAGTGGGGACAACGCGCCAGGTGGGGATGAGAGTAGCTGCTAAGGTTAAGAGGTATTGTAAAGGCCACGGAGGTTTGAACTTGTGGCTAATCGAACACATAGCGCCGCTGAGAATGAGACCGTCCCATTGTGATTTCTGGCGGAGGGAAATGTATAGAGCGATTGCACCGCCGAGGGATTCAGAGTAGAGGAAAGAAGGGAGAGAGGAGGCGGAAGAGTGTCGGCTACGGAAGTCGTCAAAGAAAGAGATGCAGTCGTCTACAATGAGGTTGATGTTTGGGATGTGAGCGGTTAAACCGTCGGAGAATCCGTGGCCTTGGTGGTCGATTGCACAAGTGAGGAAGCCGGATTTAGCGAAGAGAACGGAGGTCAGTTGGAGGAACCAGCTTGATTCGCCGGTGAAACCGTGGACCACTGCGATGAGGCCTAGTGGTGGACGGTTGAGCGGCGTCCACCATTGCGTGAAGAGTTTGAGGCCGTTTGGGTTTGTGACGAAGGCAGAGGAGTGGGTGACGGAGTGGCGGGAGTAGAAATCGGCGGCGGAGAGAGAGCCGAAAGGGCTTGAAGTGTTAGCCTCTGAGACTGGATGAAGTCCCATTCTTGTACTCTATGTGGTTAATTAAAATTCGTATATTTGAAGTAACAAACATGTTAAAAAGAGTCCAATGCTTCTTGTGTGATATGCTGCTTTATCGGTTGGTTTCGTATGCATACGAATCTTATCTTTTAGCTTTCTGTAATAAAATAAAAATCAAACAAAACTCTATTTTTTATTTATTCTTCAGACCAAAGTCACCAAACCATAGCATATGTTCAATCCTAAAAACCAGTCAAAATCAAGAAACCGACCTAGGAACCGATGACATCTGGCTGCATGACAATCGGTGAGTCAATTATAAAATAACAAAATATAATAAAATAGAAGAAACAAGAAACCTAACACAATTCGACTAAATTAATCGGCCACCTACTTGAGGAACAACATTTAGAAAGATATTGATTTAAAACAGATAAATAGAATAAAATTGTCAATAGCATTAAGAAGAAGCTTTATGTGTAGACCACACCAAAAACATGAAGATGCATGTATAATCAGAAACGAAAAATTACTCCAGACTTATATAAATCATTGAATCCTGCTGCTAAAGAAATTCTTATTTATGATTTACCTTCAAACAGGTCTACTAAATTCCCAATGAAAGTGAAAACTACTCTATTACCGACTTTCTACCTCTGGTGAATCCTTATTTCCTTTGTTCATATTCTCTGTTTAGCTAAACACTATCTGGACATTTAAACCTTATATAAAGAACTTAAAGTGGTAGAAAATTGCAGGGAGCATTGACAGATTATAACTTAAAACTTAGATTAAGGAAACAAAATGAGAGAGAAGAGGAGAATATACATTGGTGTTTTCTTTTTCTGTATCCTTTTTCTGATTCTGATTTTACAGCAATCCAACAACACAGCTTAGATGTAATCTATTCTCCAAACCTCTTAAATGATGTCCCAATAGCATGCACCTAAAATGAAAACGAATCATCCATGACGACAATGAGATCAACAAGCTCCAGTCTAATCCTTGTTGCGTAAGAGAAAACAGACTTACCAGAAAAGGAGCTTTGCCAGGTAATCCCTTGAAGTGTCTACTTTTCTACCAGTTCCATCACCACCTTCTATAGTCCTTATGCCAGAATTTTGGACGAAATTTGAACTAGTCTGCCCTTTAAAGATCCTCTGTAATACGTTTTGGACGAGTTGGTTCACGATCTCTTCCACTTCTGGTGAAGATAGTTGAGATAACTCAGACACCTGTCAATATGATTCTTGTCATCAGACTGAGGATCTTGAGACTGAGAATATGAATCAAAGGAAATTCAATGTTCAGTACCATTTCGGGATCTAAGGAACGTAAATACTCCAACAAATCATTCTTGTTTCCTTTCTCACATTCTATTTGTAAAGCTTTCTCCTTTTGTGAATCTAGCTCCTGAAATATGAATTTAAGATAAAGCAAGTATAAGTGCTTACAGGTATCAAATGTAAATAAGATCAGAATTGACCAAATGTAAACAAGGATACTGAGGATGCACAGACGATTCAATCATGGGGAAAACAAAGAGCTTCACAAGTATACACTACTAATTCGATTGCAGCCAAAACTCCGCTAACACTCACACCAACTAAACCAGGGACAAAGACTAAGAAACAGGAGTTACACATTCCAAGACAGTTACCTCTTTCATACTAGATAACTCAGACTGCAAATGCTGAATATAACTCAACGCTTCCGGTGACAAGTCTCCGAACACCTGAGGACTTAATCTCTCTAATTCGTCGACACAATCCCCTAAATCCGCGCTCACTTCCTTCTCTGAACCAAATCTGACATTGTCTTTTGAAGTTTGATCTTCCACCTTTCTAGGATCAATCGGTATATCGAAATTTCTCCTCAGCGATACACGATACTCCGCATTCCATAATGTATACCTAAACCCACGGCAACGTAAAAACGCAAACAGATGAAGCAAAATCCCTAATTCACACTGTGTAATAACAAAATTCAATAGAGAGATTCCAAAATCCGGATAGTTTATTTACCCAGTGATGATAGAAGATATAAGGATGCGATATAGAGGCTGCTCAGAGATGGTAACGCAGACGGAGAATTGATCGGAAGGAAGAAGTCCGAGCATAGAAGATATCGTCTGCTTCATCGAATCCTTAGCTGAATCGGATAAGCCTTTAGAGATAACGGAGGTGTCAAGCGGCTGGATCCGGTTCATCAAATTGGCGATCACAGCGAAACCACGGTCCAGCTTAGACCGGCGAGTAGATACATAGGAATCGTCGGAGGAAACTCCGCCTCCGCTAAGGCAGCTAATTACGGCGGATGACACCGCACGGTTCGGAGCAAACGGTAACCGACGAGGAGATGAAGGTGGCGGTTGATGAAGGATTAGCTTCTTCCGTGATAGGTCCGTTACACGGGAGAGCAAGAAGGCTCGTACTGATGTGGCCGCCATTAAATTGAGCGTCTCGAGCTCTGTCTCTCTCTGTTTCCGCTGTGTGGCTGCGTGATATGCGTTGGGTATTGGAAGATTCTTTTATGTTTTAATTGTTTTCTTAATATTCATATTTTTTTGATGATTATGATTTATTTCGATCTTTTATTAAGAAAAATCTTCCTTCGCTCGTTTATCTGAGCCCACTAAACTTTAGATTTTTGGTATTTTCCTCGTGAATTTGGTCGACATTAGAATTTAGAAACTCATCCTTTTCAGGATTTAAGATATTTACCATTTTAAGAATTTACTTACTCTTATTACTATGGAAGTTACTAGAATCCAGATCGAAACCAACTAAAAATATCTCGAAAATTAAACCATTTTTTTACTTATAGTAGAATATAAACTGTTCTATATTTTTTCAACAATTGGATCATTAAAACGTGATAAATTGTCTAAGTTATAAATTTTTAATTACCTGAGGTGTAGAATCAAAATTCAAATTTCAGTGGAATAAAGCATACCAAAAACATTTTCATACTAGAAAGTAAGTTTTCTATTTTTGAACGGACCATAAGTCCCGACTAGTTTTGGAGTTAATGGAAGTTTACGACACAACACATACGTGTCTAAAGAGGTTTGAACTTGGGAGGCTTCCAAAAATCACAAAATTCGCTTAACCATTACACTATGCACAAAACTACGCTTGTGCAGGAGCATATTGATAAAATTAAAACCATACCAAACTGAAAGAGAATTAAACAATTAAAGTTTAAACATTGAACTTTTCGAAATAATATTTCAACTTCCTTAACCTCTATCAAACAATAAGAAGCGCAAGAAAACTTAGCGGTTAGCTACTTTGAATTATTTTATTTTCTACTTAAAAGACCACAAGATATAACACTGGTTTGCGAGTATTGATCTCTATTGTACGACTACTTCTCTAGCTGTAACGCCGCAAGAAAATATACCTTGTTAACTCATTTCCGACTATACTCTTCATGCCATGTCTTCCATGTCTCTGTGTAATGTCCAAGAAGACCAAGTAAATCTGTTCACCAAAGAAACTTTGACTTATGATATATCTCCACAGATTATAAATCTTAGGTAAACAAATATGTACAAACCCAAGAATCTCATAGGAAGCAACTGTGACATAGAATAATAGTTTTTTTCTTACCAAGATTGCAATATTGTAGTCTGTGGGTAGCAGACAGGGCCTCAATATCTCCAAGTCTTAGACCTTTGTTGTTTCGTATATTGTTCTTCTTGGAACTACCTGCGTTGGTGGTGGACGGTCCATCCAAAGAGCTCTTAACGCCCAGTTTCGAATCACATTCCTCTTTCACGGTTACACTGCATGTGTTTTGATTTCCGTAATGCTTGCGTTCTTTAGAAGAATCTGTTTTGTGTCTCTTTGCGTTAAAGTTTGTGATCTCGGTCCCAAATGCCCGCTTTTTAGACTCACTATGATCACTGCAGCTTGAAGAACCAGCCAAGAATCTGTTTTCAGATATGGCGTTGTATCCCAACCACCTGTATGCTGGTTTCTTAGTCTCTGGGATATGAGTCTGCATGTATAGTACGAAAATGAAAAAACAATAAGATGAGAGATGGGAATATCCAAGATTGTGTATATTGTATTGGCTGAGGAACAAGCTCCTATAGGATTTGGTACCTTTTCGATCAAATTCATTGAGGAAAACACATTTGCAATATCGTAAAGGCGTCTAACTTTAGCTGCAGATATTTACCAAAAATGTGGTTTAATTATTGCTTTTGTATGTAATAATCAGAGATCAGAAAAGATTAAAGGGAGGAAACTAGGATTACTTCTCATATTCATGGGATCCTGAGACTCATTCAGCAATGCTTTTGTAGCGCCATCAAGTGTTATCAGATCATCCTGACGGCAAAGTCGCATCAAAAGAAGTGTCAATATGGTCAAAGTTGTTTAGAGAGATATCATATCACTGATTAACTTACATTAGAGCATAAGAAAAGCTTCACAAAGTTCTGTGCAAGAAGCCAGAGAGATTTCTCCTTCTTGATGTCTAAAAAATAGGAAACATAAAGGGGAGCCTAAGCCAGTTAGCTTCCAACAAGAATCCTTATCCTGGAAAATTTAACTTACTAAGAGCATTCTAATGCAAAACCACCATACAAAGGATAACTTGTTTTCATTCGTATTGAATTCTAGGTCGAAAGTGAATGAATAATGATTTCAGCTGGAGTAAGATAGGAAAACTGTATAGGGTAATATTCAGTCCTTCGCTAATTAATGATGTTCCAACATAAGTAATTACCAAGTTTGGGGGATGGTGAGTTCTCTTGATCATCAGGAGTTAACTTGAAAGATTCTTCTCTTTGTTCTTCATACAAGACCTATTCATATAATTAAGAATCTCGCTTCATTGATGTTTGACAGAATCCAAGCTAAATAAACTAACCAAAAGAATCAACAACAACAGAATCCAAATATGAAATTACCATCTCTAAATTAGTCACACATGGGATGATACCAAACTTCTCTCGCATTCCTTCTTCCTATAAAGAAAACAAACAAAACTCTTGTCAATCAAACAATCCTGAAGCTGGATGATCATTAACATATTAGATGCTTTCGTTTAAAGTACCTTCAACTCATCTAGAGCACGAGGAATTTCTCCAAAACCTTTCCACGAGTACTGATTCTTCCCTCTTCTTGCAACAAGCTGCGTTAAAATTACACAACAACAACCACAAACTATGATCAGCTCAGATCATTTAGACAACATTATTTTAATAATATGTATGTCATCAATATCTAACCCCAATGCTCTCCAATATATTGACCACATCATAAATACGGCGACGTTCAACACCTGAAAATTCAGAAGTCCACAAAATTAATGAGACTAGAATCTGAGATTCTTAAATCAAAAATTGAATACGCATAATTTCATCATTACGTTTTCATAGTTAAGTTAATGAAAATCCAATCGAACACAAAACAAAAATTAATAATCACCTAATTTTCCGGCGGCATCATCGAGCCCAATCAAATCAACATCATTACGGTTATACAGTTTCAAGAAACTGAAACAAAACAGATAAACATTCATAAAAGCAGAAGAGATGATAAATTCAACAAAAATCTGACCAAAATCTCAACAACGATAAGAGAAGGAGAAAGATACTTGGAGACTAAAACCCCAAGAGATTTATCCTTGCGGCTGTAAGACTGACGACCGAGAGAATCCATTTCTTGAAAAAAGATATTTACCGATGAAAATGTAAACAAGTATCCGGCGACAGCGAGAGAGAGAAGGGAGTGTTTGGATCTTAGCTTTGTTGTGACCTCAAAAACCTTATTTATAAGGCGGGGTCTTTTCAAATTAGGAAATTACTCTGACCTCCCAAAATTTTAACCCATCTTTTTAATCTTAATTTTTTTATAAGATTATATTTTTTTACTATATTGTATATGTATTATATGTGATTAGTTTTAATTAATTTTGTTAAAATTGAGTATATAATATTATGTTCATGATTACATGTCGCTATTTAAAGAGATTTCCTACACGTGTTTTTCATTTGCGAACTTCAGACATATTTGTTCATCATGAATCTTTTCTTGTTGTTGTAAATAAAGAGTAACATACTTGAGCATCATATAAAACTATATATCATCGTCATTAGCGAACAGTGTTGCTTTCTTCTCAAACTTTAGCGGTTAGTCTGCAATGCACTAAATGATATCTGAACTTTCGAACCTTTGACATCCACAACGAAGACTCTCCCAAGCTAGAAATTAACATATCAAAGAGGAATGCTCATAACTTTTACCTACTATACATTAATGCTCAGCAAAGTCTTCCAGCTATATGGACCATACGTAGTACATCGTAAAAATGGAGCAAAGTGTCGAAAAAGTGTTAGAAGTCGATCCAATGCAACCTTACAGTTGAGACCTGATAAAAGAAGAGATCAGAGAGACGTTTCGCTAGGGGATGACAGGAAATCTTGTAAGACAAACAATAATACGAAACAAATTATGAATCTCTATTCTTATTCTTGAATCCCGATTACGTACAATCAAGAAACCCTAACGATAGAGATATGTTTTAGATTTCTCCTAACTCTCCTCTAGCCCAAAAGGCTCCCACAAACTACTAAAATGGTCTAAATACTATCCATTTGTTCTTCTTTCCCACTATATTTACGACTCACGTACCTATCAAACAAATGCTCAAGAAGTCTCCTATTTCTTGTCTTGGAACTTAGAGAAGTGTTAAGCATCAAAGCACCAAGGGATTATCTCTAATTAATTAACCATAAACTATAAGTATTTTCTCATTATTCAACTTTATTTTTCTAATAATCAAAACCGACAAAGATACTAGACTCAAACTAAGTTACCAACTTATGTGTGTTTTCTTTGGTGTGAAAAAGAAAGTAGAGCGACATTTAGCTTCTGATGAAAGACAATATTACCACTGACGATTATTCGTATTTACAAAATACCCAAAACACTATTCAGAAGAAAAGTCCATCAAATCTAAAAGGACCGCTCACTTTGAAAAAAATCTTGTGATAAAAAACAGTAAATAAGAATCTCAGAACCGAGGAACCTAAAAAAAAAAAAAAATGAGATCAGGTGGAAAAACGGCGTAGTTTTTATTTGTTAGCAACAAAAGGAAAAGCCTTTGGAAATTCCGAGGAATAAAGGATGCCGTTCTCCTCCTACATCGGTAACACCCGCCGTGGTTCCGCCTCCGGTGCCGGCGGAAGCGGAGGTGGTTGGGGTCAATCGCTTCTCCCAACAGCCTTATCAAAGTCCAAATTAGCGATCAATCGAAAACCTCGAAAACAAACACTTGTCATCAATTTTCTATTCACCAACTTCTTCATCATCGCTCTCGCCGTCTCGCTCCTCTTCTTCTTCCTTACCCTCTTCCATTTCGGTATACCAGGACCCATCTCCTCACGGTTCCTTAGCTCCAGATCCAATCGGATCGTCAAGCCAAGGAAGATTATTTATCGGCGAACCGTGAATGATTCCCTTTCCGGCGCCGTTGTTGATATAACTACTAAAGATCTTTACGATAGGATTGAGTTTCTTGATGTAGATGGTGGTCCGTGGAAGCAAGGTTGGAGAGTGACTTATAAAGTCGATGAGTGGGAGAAAGAGAAGCTTAAAATCTTCGTTGTGCCTCACTCGCATAACGATCCTGGATGGAAATTGACGGTGGAAGAGTATTACCAAAGACAATCCAGGCATATTCTCGACACCATCGTTGAGACTTTATCTAAGGTGACGAAATTTCGATTCCTTTTGCTTCGGTTTTCTGGAAAATAAAATAAAAAAACATTCTTTGTCATGATATCCCCGTGAACAAATCTCAAAGCTCAAAATGACGTCACTAAACTTTGAAGGCAAATTCTGTTTATTCTGAATCCTGTTTTTCATTTTCGTGTTAAACAGATTTTTAAAGCTCGCTCTTTTGAAAAATCTGTAATCTTTGGAGTTAAAGCTTGGTTTTTTACTAGTACTGGGTTTTGAAGTTCTTACAGCCAGAAATTACTAGTTTATGAAAAAGTAGGATGTGAGTGTTTTATGATCTTGCTCTTGATTTTAATTTGCTGGAAATGCTGAATGAGTGGATAAATTTTACTTTCTTCACTCTTGCATAAACATTATCTGAATATCTGTGTGGGTTTTGTTCTAATCTGCTTGATAGGATTCTAGAAGAAAGTTTATATGGGAGGAGATGTCATATCTAGAGAGATGGTGGAGAGATGCTTCACC
The DNA here is from genome assembly GCA_009757365.2 of Lepidium campestre. Classification (NCBI taxonomy): domain Eukaryota; kingdom Viridiplantae; phylum Streptophyta; class Magnoliopsida; order Brassicales; family Brassicaceae; genus Lepidium; species Lepidium campestre. The sequence continues at coordinate 8,225 of WJSH01008577.1, read as the reverse complement.
CAACAAACAGGAAGCTTTTACTAATTTAGTCAAGAATGGGCAGCTAGAGATCGTTGGAGGTGGCTGGGTAATGAATGATGAGGTATCTTTCTGACTTGTATGGTTAAAAATCAAATGGTTGTTTAATCCCATGTCATTCCTATGCTTATCTGATTGAGATGAGCTAAGTTTCTTCTTAATGTTCCCTGCAGGCTAATTCACATTTTTTTGCCATAATTGAACAGGTATGTGTACTGCAACGCTTGATTTTCCAATTTTTATGCACTTAATTTGTCTACTCCCGATTTTGTATTTAGAAATATTGCTTTTACTGAAACAATGATGATGACGTTGATTGCTGCATTTTCATTAAATGTTTCTGCCATTGCTAGCCATGTAGTTTGTATTTATTATGTCACTTATGGTTGGTTATAGTTCGACATTATCTGATACCTCCTTTAAGCTGAAAAACCTTCTCTTTTTTTTGGTTATGCATAATAAGAACATTTACTGTTTAGTGCTAGTTCATCAGCCGCTTTTGCATTGTGTTTTTCTTTGAGTAAAACATCTTGCAAGAGATAGCTTGCAGGCTTATGTAAGTATTAATCATTTTTTTTACTGCCTATTGTGCTCTTATATCTGATTTTAGACTTGACCACGTCTTTCTAGATTGCAGAGGGTAATATGTGGCTGAATGACACAATTGGGGTTATTCCTAAGAACTCTTGGGCCATAGATCCCTTTGGCTATTCATCAACCATGGCTTATCTCCTCCGCCGTATGGGTTTTGAAAACATGCTTATTCAGAGGACTCATTACGAGCTTAAGAAAGACCTTGCCCTGCATAAGAATCTAGAATATGTATGGCGTCAGAGCTGGGATGCTATGGAGACAACAGATATTTTTGTTCATATGATGCCTTTTTATTCATACGATATCCCACACACTTGTGGACCAGAGCCTGCAATTTGCTGTCAATTTGATTTTGCGAGGATGCGAGGATTTAAGTATGAACTTTGTCCATGGGGAAAGCACCCAGTGGAGACCACTCAAGAAAATGTGCAGGAAAGGGCATTAAAGCTTCTGGATCAGTACAGGAAAAAATCCACCCTTTATCGAACAAACACCCTTCTTATACCTCTTGGAGATGATTTTCGGTTCATCAGTATTGATGAAGCTGAGGCTCAATTCCGTAACTACCAGCTGTTGTTTGATCACATCAACTCTAATCCTAGTCTAAACGCAGAGGCAAAGTTTGGTACTTTGGAGGATTATTTCAGTACCCTACGAGAAGAAGCCGACAGAGTAAATTATTCTCTTCCTGGAGAGGTTGGCTCTGGTCAAATTGTTGGTTTCCCTTCTCTGTCAGGTGACTTCTTTACGTATGCAGATAGGCAACAAGACTACTGGAGTGGTTATTACGTTTCAAGGCCTTTTTTCAAAGCTGTTGATCGTGTGCTCGAACATACCCTCCGTGGTGCTGAGATCATGATGTCATTTCTGTTAGGTTATTGCCATCGAGTTCAGTGTGAGAAATTTCCAACAAGTTTTGCGTATAAGTTAACTGCTGCAAGAAGAAATCTAGCTCTTTTCCAGCACCATGATGGGGTAACTGGAACTGCTAAGGATCATGTGGTACAAGACTATGGCATGCGGATGCATACATCATTGCAAGACCTTCAGATCTTTATGTCTAAAGCCATCGAAGTTCTTCTTGGGATCCGCCATGAGAAAGAAAAATCTGATCAATCCCCATCATTTTTTGAGGCAGAGCAAGTGAGATCTAAATATGATGCTCGGCCGATTCACAAGCCAATTGCTGCTCGGGAAGGAAATTCACACACAGTTATACTCTTCAATCCATCGGAACAGACAAGAGAGGAGGTAGTGACAGTCGTTGTTAACCGTGCTGAAATCTCAGTACTGGACTCAAACTGGACTTGTGTCCCTAGCCAAATATCTCCTGAAGTGCAGCATGACAGTACAAAACTATTCACTGGCAGACATCGCCTTTACTGGAAAGCTTCCATTCCAGCTCTTGGTCTAAGAACATATTACATTGTGAACGGCAATGTCGAATGTGAGAAGGCTACACAGTCTAAACTCAAATATGCTTCTGAGTTTGACCCATTTCCTTGCCCCCCTCCATATTCCTGCTCGAAACTGGACAGCGACGTTACTGAGATCAGAAATGAACATCAGACTCTTGTGTTTGAGGTTAAGAATGGATTACTGCGGAAAATTGTCCATAGAAACGGATCAGAGACTGTCGTGGCAGAAGAGATTAGTATGTATACCAGTCCAGATAGTGGAGCTTACCTGTTTAAACCAAACGGTGAAGCTCAGCCGATTGTTCAACTCGGTGGACATCTAGTCAGCTCCGAGGGTCCGCTGGTTCAAGAAGTCTTCTCATACCCTAAAACAGGATGGGAGAGATCGCCCATCTCGCATAGCACTCGTCTTTACGCTGGAGGAGATACGCTTCAGGATCTAGTGGTCGAGATGGAATATCATGTTGAACTTCTAGGTAGGGATTTCGATGACCAGGAATTGATTGTCCGGTACAAGACTGATGTTGATAACAAAAAGATCTTCTACTCAGATCTCAACGGTTTCCAAATGAGCAGGAGAGAAACTTATGATAAGATCCCTCTTCAAGGAAACTACTACCCGATGCCATCTCTCGCATTCGTACAAGGATCCAATGGTCAGAGATTCTCTGTGCACTCTCGCCAATCTCTCGGTGTTGCAAGCCTTAAAGATGGTTGGTTGGAGATAATGCTGGACAGACGGTTGGTCCGTGATGATGGACGTGGTCTCGGGCAAGGCGTAATGGATAACCGGGCAATGACAGTGGTTTTTCATCTTCTTGCGGAGTCCAACATTTCTCAGGCGGACCCTCTTTCCAACTCTAACCCGAGGAACCCATCCCTTCTCTCTCACCTCGTAGGTGCTCACTTGAACTACCCCATAAACACATTCATTGCCAAGAAACCGCAGGATATATCCGTGCGTGGTCCACAATACGGTTCCTTTGCTCCTTTAGCGAAACCGTTACCATGTGACCTCCACATAGTAAATTTCAAGGTCCCACGTCCATCCAAATATTCTCAGCAATTAGAGGAAGGCAAGCCGAGGTTTGCTCTCATCCTCAACAGACGAGCTTGGGACTCAGCATATTGCCATAAAGGAAGAAGAGCAAACTGTACAAGCGTGGCTAATGAAACAGTGAACTTTTCCGACATGTTCAAAGATCTTGCAGCTACAAAGGTAAAACCAACTTCATTAAATCTCTTACAAGAAGACATGGAGGTTCTCGGTTATGATGATCAAGAACAACCTCGAGATGGATCATCTCCGCGGGAAGGAAGATTGTCGATCTCTCCCATGGAAATACGAGCTTACAAGCTTGAGCTACGACCACACAAGTGAAAACACCCTCCTTTAAAGACTGATCGTTGACTATTGGCTGGTACGGCCTCACAAGATCGTTGACTAAGAGGTTAGGCGCAGAATCGGCTTCATCTTGTTACCAAAAAGAGGTGCCCGCGAATATTAACTGTCAAAAGAGAGTATAGAAGCTGAAGCCTCTGATCCATGTAAAACTACTGTAAGACAATCTTTTTGTTTTTGTTTTTTAAAGACAAGTGATATTAATTAGCTTTACCATTTTGTATAACTTATATTATACATGTTCGATTAAATTCGTTTTTTTCATTTTTTACATAAGAGAAAACAAAAAGGAGAAAAGTTAATTATCACTAATCGTTATGGTGATGAACTAATGGTAGTAATAAATTATAAAACAAAGAGTCTTTAGTCTTTAGTCTTTATGTAATTAAGTTAGTACTTTTAATTTCAGTTGCAGAAATACATAAATAAGGACAAAAGCTTTGTAGTCTACAATCATTCGTATTAGCATCATCCTCATGACATCATCATGATATCACCTCAACTTTATCTTAATGAAGTACGTAAATTACGAGGAAAAAAAGAAGAAGCACATGATATAAATACGTATAACGCTATTACTAATCAAAATTGATTTATAAAATCATTGATTAAATATTATTACATGAAAAATTAGGCGTCAAAAGTTCATCGCCACACGTTTTTTTAAACGCAAAATATAGCAATAAGAAAGAATAATTATGGTTCAAATGAAATCTTTACGATGTTTAATTGCCTAATTCCTAACTAATATTTAGTTTCATATTTTAGTAGGAAAAACACTTTAAATTAAGATATCCAAGGCATATCGCATTTAAACCAGACACAAATATGTGTTATAATTGTTTGAAAGATGAATGCTTTAAGCCATTTAACCAAAAAAAAAAAAGATGAATGCTTTTGTGAAAGAAAAAAATATATCTGATAGACGACAGTTGACCGTGCGAGACCACGAAAATTAATGGTTTTCTTAAGATTCTTTGTGGTAAAGAAAGATTAAATCATAACCACAAAAAAACAATAATCTAATATAACTTTTGTTTGGTCTTAACCTCTCTCTAATTTTGAAGCTACAGAATTATATATACATATATAGTATCATCAAAGTAACCAAGACACAACAATCACCAAACTTCTTTGTCCTGAAATGTTCCAATATAGGAAAAAAATTTTATAAGTTGCAATGAAATCATCAAAAAGTGGATGCTTCAAATCAAAGAACATATTCCATGGTGACAATTCTGCCAACATTTTATCATAGTTTATACATAATTAATCGATTCTTGGTTCATTGATAGAGAATATATGTTAATTAGAAAAGAAAAATAAATAAGTAAGTGTTACTAAAATTTGAAGCTGGTGCAAGTCTACATACTTCCACTCACTATTCTACATATCTTTCTCCAAAGCCAAGCTCTAAAGTGGCCTTTTACTTTAGCTAAAGATAGGAAGACGATAATTCCCTAACAATCGAGGACTTGTTATACTCTCTTATGCATCACCATTCAATTCTTATATATTCATGTGATTTTGTTTTCCAATTTCAACAATTCGAACTACACAAATATAATAGTCGAAGAAATGTATTTTGATAAAGAAAAAAATACGTGGGATAGCAAAAGTATATATGGACCAAACTTCAATATTGCTAATAGTTTTCTATTACTTTCACCTAAATATACAAAATCCTTTATTTTTGCTATATGCTTGTCTCAATCTCTTTTCAAGTAAAGTAGTATAAGACAAATTTCTATAAAGAGAGGGAAAATATTATCTGTTATTAGTTTCAACATGCAGGGTATCTTTAAATATGTCATTTTTAAAAATAGAGTCTAGATATAAAGTAGTTGAGGAATTAAAAAGTATTATAACAAACAATATGTATATAGCAGAAACGTAAATACAACGAATTCTATTAAATATAATATACTTTTTGTTTTATAAAAGGTAATTTGTTTTATAGGAACTTGAAAATAAGTAAGTCTTTTTGGTATTTTTTTTTTAAATTATAATTATATTTTAAACTACATACTAAAATTGTATTCATTTGTATGTATAGAGAGGCGTGTGGAGTGCACCCACCCAAATGTGTGTACTCAAATAAAAACCAGATTTTGTGCTTTATAAATAGAGTTCTTCACATAAAGCATAACCTTACTTCTTCTTCTTCTTTCTCTCTCTCAACACGCACAAATACAAACACAACCTTGAAAATATTGTCTCTTGGATGGCTGAAGGAGAGAAAAGAAGAGGGCTTAGCAAATCTTGTGTCCTTCTCATAGTGATTAATGGAATAGAGAGATATGCATTCAAAGGAGTTGCATCAAACTTAGTCACATATCTAACTGATGTGGTTGAGATGAGCAATTCAAGAGCAGCTAAAACTGTTAATACTTGGAGTGGCTTCACTTTCATGTTGCCTCTCTTCTCTGCTCCTTTTGCTGATTCTTGTTGGGACAGATTCTTCACCATCCTTGCTTCTTCTTCTCTCTACTTTGTGGTAAGATTCACTATACCACAAATTATTTTAGCTTTTTTTTTATAAGATTTTTCCTTTGTATTATTATATACAAATATACTAAAGAAAGCAATTGAAACCCATAAACCAAAGTGTTGTAAGATGATCGTGAATTTGTTTCTTTATGATGTGTTGATGATCATGTGTTCTTCTTCTTTGTACACTTTTCTAATAGCTTGAAAAATGGAACCTATAGGAATTGATA
>WJSH01008576.1:2043-22344 GCA_009757365.2 Lepidium campestre | reverse complement strand
CTTTTCTCAGTAAAGTTGTGCCCTTTGAAATCTGAATGTGAAAAGAAGAAATGGAGTAACTTTGGTGTTTCAATGGTGATAATACAGGTTGAAGTAAACCTTGTGACGGGACAAACGACGGTTCTACAGAACAGATATCTTATATGACTGTGGAAAAAGTCTCAATCCGGCTGTCGATTTAGGACAGGTAATATGAATAAAGAGAGCACATAAAGCAAATGAATCTTTTCTGTAACGTCATTTCTGTGTTCCTTGTTTAGATTGAAGGATCTTTTGTGCAAGGACTTGGGTTTTTCATGCTTGAAGAGTACATAACAGATACAGAAGGACTCCTTCTGACAGACAGTACATGGACATACAAGATCCCGACCATTGACACCATTCCTAGACAGTTCAATGTCGAGATACTAAACAGTGGATGCCATGAAAAACGAGTACTGTCTTCTAAAGGTCAGTCACTTGTCCCTCACTCAAAAACATTTCAAAAACCTGCAATCAACTTTTTTTGATCATTTTGTTTGATTCAAGTACAGCCTCAGGAGAGCCTCCGTTGCTACTAGCAGCTTCGGTGCATTGCGCCATAAGAGATGCTGTGAAAGAAGCACGGAAACAACTTTGCATGTGGAAAGGTGAGGATGGTTCCTCTGGTTCAATGTTTCAGTTGCCAGTTCCTGCTACAATGCCTGTCGTGAAGGAGCTATGCGGTCTAGATATTGTTGAAACTTACTTGGAGTGGAAATTACGCTACAACACCAAAACATAAGAGTTACAACAGGTTTATCAATTTATACATAAATAAATGTCTCTGTTTCAGTGTTTCTTTTCACATTCTTAGCTTTGGAGATGGACTTATATCACTCTGTATAAGTTTCTTTTTTGCTCTGTTTCTTTCTTTCAAATACTCTGTTTTCTCAATTTTGTTGATAATTTTTCCAGGTAATTAAAAAGCCAAATTCAACTGATTGAAAAACAATAATCAATTTTTATAAATAATATACTAATTATCCTTGATAACAAATACAAAACTCTCTTCAAAAGTTAAAATCATAAAACATAAAGGATAGAAAATCTGAGCATTGACTTTGGGGGAGTGACTGAACAAACTAACAAACTACTTGTGAAGAGAAGAGAACAAGAATAGCTAGAAGATGCCCCAAAACCCGAATCAAACACAAGAGGTCTAGGAAAGCTACCTTCGATCCACCAAACACCATAGAGCATTATAAATTTGGAGCTCTGGCTATGACCATATCAAATTGATACTACCGCCGATCATAGTTCTCTGCATACTCGATGTAGTGGTGACGGGGACCATACCTTGAGGGTGCAGGTTCATATCTATGATGCTGCTGATGATAATTATGATGATTATGATGATGAGTAGGAGAATCATAAGGCTGCCATCTTGATGGTGAAGGACCTAAATGATGACCATTAGACTCGAATGATGCATTCCTGTGGTTTCTTCCATGTGGCATGGGCGAATGAGAATCCGGGAAGTGACCACCAGAACTGAATGCTTGTGATCTATGGTTATGACTAAATGGTGTAGTGGGTAGCCTACGGTTATGACTCGAAGGTGTAATGGGAGACCTTGGCCTCTTGATCTTTTCTCTTTGGAAAGAATTTTCTTCCGGATCCTCTGTGATCCAACCACCTCTGTGTTTTGGTTTCTTAAGTGTACTATGGGACTTTTCTTCTTTATGTGCTTTCTTCTTCTTCTTCGTCGTCTTTCCATTAGATTCATGGGGAGTATTACTGTGTTCTGAGTCCTCTTTACTTTTCTTGCTAGATTTATGTGATGGTGGAGATGTATCACGGTTTCTCTTAGAAGCCTATATATAGCAAAACAGGAACTATTGAGTCATTATATGAGATAGAGTAAAGAAGTGAAGAGCTCAATGCACAAATGGCGTGAGGTAGAGCCTACCTGGGAGGAATTTGGGCACTCACGAGAAAAATGTCCTGATTCTCTACAATGGTAGCATAACCTCCTTGAGTCTTTGCGATGTGAAGTGCTTATGCTTGATGAATTTGGGCATTCACGTGAGAAATGCCCTTCTTCCCCACACCTATAGCAAACACTGACTAAATCCCTGCTGTTGCCTGGAAAGCTGACGCTTGAAGAATTAGGGCAATCACGCTTCAAATGCCCTTCTCCCCCACACTTAAAGCATATATTGGCAGAATCTTGGTCAATGTCATCGTAGTGTCTACCACATGCCTAGAGGGAAAATTATTTGTTAGACAATGGATTCTGCATTTTTCACTTTAATCACAATAGATCAATTATGTTAAAGACACAAACTTGATAGACAGTGTCGATGATTGAAAATCAGAATCTCAATAACTTACCAGCCCAGTATGACCCAGTTGACCACATCTGTAGCAAGATACAGCCCATGTCAGAGAATTACCAGGTTCAACACAGCACAGGTGGCCAAAGCTTTTACAGACATAGCATTGTATATCCTGGCCAAAGTAAATAGGGTAATATAATTAAACTCTACAAAAGCAATTAGAAAATCAAGAAAGTGAAAGCAGGTGCAGGTTAGGGGTAGAAGACATCTTCAAGTTCAAGAAAGCCATAGGGAAAACTGATAAATCCTTATATGGTCATGATCAGTTCCTTTCTTAAAAACCGTTTCTTTTGATGAACGACAGGTGTTTAAAAGAAATCGTAAGCAAAGTATTGAATATCAGGCAAACAAAATTACCTTCAAATCATCCTGAGAGTACTCATACTTGCACAAAATCATGTCATGCCCAAAATCTCCACATCTTAAACATATGGCTCCTTTAGACCCGCTTTTGTACTTATCCGGACAATCTTTAGCTCGGTGACCCACTTTTTTGCAAATATAACAATCTTGTCCCTATGGAAACAAGGAAAAATTTACTCAGCAACTTATGCAGCCAAAAAAGAGTCGACTAGTTGCCCTAAATCTTCCATGGTAACCACATAACTACACTCAAACACTTCTGCAAGCCTTAAAGAGAATATTAGAGAATGAAAGAGCAAGGCAGCCACATAAAAGATCTACCATCAAGCTTAAGACCGCACCTTTGGACACTGCTTTGCACCATGTTCCAAACCCCCACATATAAAGCAAGGCTTTCTTCGCTTGGTAGGAGTTGGACAATTGACAGTTATATGACCTTGTTCTCCACAACTATAACAACTCACCCAACCGGCATCAGGAGGATCAAAGTACCTTGCTCCACGCTAATAACACAAAGACCCCAACAAATTATCAAACAGAGAAGTTATACAGTCTCTGATTGCCCAAAAGGTGGGAGATAAGAACAGTAATTCATTCAACTCACAAGAAGCTTTTTCAAAACCATATTGCTAGATGTTTCTCCAGTTTTTGGTTCAGCAGATCTCTCAACCTCATCATCATCTTCTTCACCTTTTAATACATCCTCCACTACCTTATCCTCATCTTGGTCTATCCAAACAATGGGCTGATGATACAAATTTAGGAAAAAATCGAGAAGCATTAAAACACAAAAGCACCAAACTTTCCTAATTGCAAGTCAAAAGAATACTGATTTAAAGTTATGATAGAGAGAGAAGAGCATTAATTGAAACTGTAATGAGATATAGAGAAGAGAATCGTTCATACTGACAATTTCGTGGGCAGCTTCTAAATTGATTTTCTTCACTTTCTTACTACTCTCAGCGTTTTTACTTTTAGACTTTCCTCCATTAACTATCACAGTACTTATTACACCAGAATCGCTGAGATCCGACATTGTTGTATCAACCTTTCTCCCAACATCACGCCTCGATAACGCTTTCTCTAATATCTTCAAGCTGAGGTCTTCATTAGCCTCCTCATCGTCTTCTTCTTCGTCTTTTCCAAAAACATCTTTAATGGCTTCGGGATCTTTCATGTCCCCTTACCAAAAAATCGGATTGAGCAGCTAAAGATTTGAGTGATTTTTCTTTGGTCTCTGGGTTTTTTAATACGGCGGAGGAAGACAGAGTAGGGCTCTTTTGTTCTTTTCTTTTTACTGTTTTTACAACTTTACCCCTGAGATAAGGTGAATTCTAAAAAAACGATACATTTTTAATATATTTGGCAATCTATACCTTTGATTTTTAATTTTGTTGCGATAATCTTCATATTAAATATTAATGTTAGACTTATTTTGCCTTTATAACAAAGACGAAATACCGAAAAAAAAGTATGGTAATTTCAGTTACATCCCTAGGTGAAACTTCTTTTCTTAGATTTCTTCCACATTTAATCTTATAATCTGTCGTTCTCCTAAATTTTTGAAATCCATCTTGCAGCTTGAAATTCAATTTCTCGAAATCTGTATGACAATGCAACCATTGTTTAACGAGTTAACAATCATACTAAAAACTCATATTTTTGCTAAATTTCTCTCATCATGACTATAATCTCAAGGTTCGTCTATTTTCTCTTTCAAAAGTTATGAATTTTTCTAGTTTTAAAGTCTCAATTTTGACTATTTGTATCACAAGTACTAGATAAGATTTTGAGTCAATCATCAAATTAGAATAATTGAATTCCATTTCAACCTTGCCGTAGATTCCAAATTAAATACTCGAGCATATTTGTTTCATCACAATAAATTTCCACTATTTTCCAATTAATCTCCATAAACCACAAGTAACATAAATGCACCATCTTCAATCTTCGAGAAATAACGTTTTGCAAAAAACTTCTCGCGAATTGAAAGAAGGTTTTCCAATTACGCATAAACTTCTCACGTTGATATATTTTATATTTTATATTTTAAAAACAAATAAAATGTTTATTTGATAAACTAAAAACCCCTAAAATTATAACCAAATTTCAACAAACGTGTATAAGTACGAATGTCTATTTTTGTTACCGACTTTAATACATATTTCATTTATATAAAATAAGTTTTCATACAACATAAAATTTTATTTTTTAATAAATTTGTTAGTCATTTCGTATTTATTCTTGTACCAAATAAAGTAGAAAAATCAGAATATTGATCAAAAGTACAGATCAGAGTTACACAAATTATAAGTTGGTAGAAATTGTATTATATGATTGGTAGAACATAGAAAAATTGGTAGAATATAAATTTTGAACTTATTAGACTAAACATGAAACTGTAACATGTATATTCTAAAATTTGTGAGAAATCCACCTAATTTAAAATTTACATTCTACGGTCGGTAGAACATAGAGAAATCGGTAGAATATAAATTCTGATTTTTTTTAGACTGTACAAGAAACCGTATAATGTATATTCTAAAATTTGTGAGAAATCTACCTAATTTAGAATTTACATTCTACGGTCAGTCGAACATAGAGAAAGCAGAAGAATATAAATTCTGAATTTCGTACTATACAAGAAACCGTATAATGTATATTCTAAAATTTATGAGAAATCTACCTAATTTAGAATTTACATTTTACGGTCGGTAGAACGTAGAGAAAATAGTATAATATAAATTCTGAATTTTGTAGAGTATACAAGAAACCGTAGAATGTATATTCTACAATTCGTAGAGCATGTTAAATTTTTTTTTTATATAATAAACATGAATAGTGTTAGTTAAGAGGTATTTTTGTCATAATTTTACAAAGGTAGAAATGGACAAATATATAAAAAAAATATCATTTTTTTCAATTCATTTTATTCAATTGTTGCATTAAAAAACTACAATCCACTCAAATACTTTTTACATATGCTTTTGTATAAGATGTGATAAAGAAAAATATATATATTTATTGAAAATTTGAAAAACAAATGAAAGGAACAAAAAAATAATAAGAAATTCTATAAAATAGAGAGAAGAAAATTAATATTATAGCCAATAAAATTAAATTTGTTACAATTATTGTATAGAAACATAACTCCATTTTCATTAGAGATGTTAAGGAAAAGAAACACATATTACTAAACTAATTTCTCAAATAAATCCGTCAAAATTCGGTATCTAACTTTTTCATTATGATACCATCTTTATTGGTGAAAGTGTATTAGTCAAGTGTATTGGTTAAATAGTGATGCAGCGGATTCTCAACTAGAGTTTGTTGATCATAGATGGTGGCGGCGACTCTAGATTGAATAGCAGCGACGACGACATGATGGATTTAATAACGGCGACGAAAGCTTGGATTTTGATGACAACGGCGGCAGCGTCAAGTGATGGTGGTGGTGGCGATAATAAAACGAGCAACGACCGCGACAACACAAAAAGATGGTGGTGGCGACAATTGATAGATAGATCTAGTGTGCGAATTGAATCAAGCCTTAGATCCCTTCTTGCAACAGAACTCGAAGTTCACGTTGAAAGGCTCCTAAAGGCGACAACGAACCAGCGACGACAACTAGGGCTTCCTTGGCATTGAGATTCTCTCTCAACACGGCTAGGGTTTTCAGAGGTACTTTCCCTAGGGTTTTGTGTGTAACTCTCACAAAAAGTTCTCAAGAACTTTCAACAACTCATTCTCTGATTTTATTGATAGCAAGGGGTTACATATTTATAGGTGTTTCGATGGAGACTCTAGAAACCCTAAACCTAATGGGTCATGAGCTTGTTAATTTCCTAAATTAAAACAAATGAAACAAATGGTTAATACTAATGGGTCTAACTTAACCGACTCAATAACTGAAACATAGGGTCTATATTAATGGGCATAATTAAATAAACCTTAGTTAATTATTGGTGATTTTAACGAGCTGCGAGGGAATCTTGAGAAGCAATGAGGCAATGCAAGACTGGCAAATTCATTTACAACATTTAATCAAACTCTCAACATTTGTGGTATGTAGGAATTTCCAACGATTGGAGACTTATGGTCTTGGTGAGGAGTGCGACCAAATGGAATTATTAGATGCAAATTGGACAAGGCCTTCGGAAATGCTGATTGGCATCATCTATTTCCGACATCTACCATATAATACTTAGATATGATAGGCTCAGACCATAGACCTATAGTTGGCATTTTCAAAGAGGAAAATTTTACAAGACGTCATAATTTTTCATTTGATAGGAGATGGACCGGCAAAATATTCTATAAAGAGACTATCGAAAAAGGTTGAAAGGGATATAGACCAAGGATTGGCATCAAGTTAGTTCAAAAAATAAAGAATTGCAGACGTAAACTCTCACTGTGACGAAAAAGAACAATTCTACCAGTATAGGTACTAATTCAACAATTGGAGACCCGCCTACAAGATTTATAGAATTTGCCCAATATATATTCCAGTACAATCAAAGAGATTTCAATACAACTACGACAAGTCTACAAGGATGAAGAACTTTATTGGAAACAAAAGAATAGAAATAGATGGCTTAAGGAATGGGATAACAATACTCAGTTCTTTCATGCTCAAACAAAAATCAGGATAGTCAAAAACAATAGTAAAGGTATTACTAATGCAGATGGAGCGTGGGTAACAAAAAAGTATGCTATTAGAGATGAGGCAATGCATTATCTTTTAGTATTATTCAAAGCTTCAGGATCGGTCGATATGAATGATTCAATTGATGGGATTCCACAATTAATTACAGAGGACGATAACAAATTCCTATTGTCTAAGGCATCTGTGAACGAAGTTAAACGGGCACTTTTCATGATGGATCCTGGAAAAGCGGCAGGACGTGATGGTATGACAGCTATGTTCTTCCAATCGTCTTGAGACATCATTAAAGAGAATGTCGTTCAATTAGTTAATGTTTTCTTACAATCGGGGAGCTTTGACACATCTTTAAACAAGACAAACATATGTTTGATTCCAAAGATAGATCGACCATCATATTTCTCCGAATTCAGACCCATTAGTCTTTGTAATATAGGATACAAGATCATATCCAAAGTCATCTGCCTTCGATTGAGGAAAATATTACCTAAATTAATCTCGAAGACACAATCAACCTTTGTCTTGGGGAGACTTATTTCAGATAATATTTTGATTGATCAGAAAATGTTCCACGCCCTACGAACGGATAATAAAATTAAAGCGGAGTACATGGCTATAAAAACGGATATAAGTAAATCTTATGATAGGGTAGAGTAGACGTTTCTCGGAAAGCTACTCAAGAAGTTCGGATTTCATGATGATTGGGTTAGATGCATGATGTTTTGTAGTCGTTCAGTAGAAGGTTTGGTCCTTATGAATGGCTGCCCTCAAGGACATATTAAACCAGATTGGGGGTTGAGACAGGGCGACCCCTTATCACCTTATATGTATATTCTCTGCACTGAAGTTTTGGTGGCAGAGTTAAGAGAGGCTACCCAAATAAATGTTATTTCAGGGATTAGAATAGCTTGAACTAGTCCTACTATTTCTCATTTACTATTTGCAAATGATAGTCTTTTCTTCCGCAAAGCGAAATCAGATAATGCCCAGAAGATCATTTTCATTCTTAAGGTCTACGAGAGGGTCTCATGTCAACAAATTAACTTTACGAAATCGTACTTGCAATTTGGGCATTCAGTAGATTTGCAGCAAAAAAACAAGAAATGCATAATATATTAGGGATCCATAACACGGGAGGTATGACATCCTATCTAGGAATCCCGAAGAGTATTGGAGGAGCAAAATCTAAGGTTCTCATTAAATATGTACTTACGGCATTACCCACATATGTAATGTCAAGTTTCAGGCTTCCGAAATTGGTAATTAAGAAACTAAATTCAGCTATTTCCCGTTTCTGGTGGCGCAATTCGGAACATTTTAACGGAATTCACTAGGAAAAGATGGTCAACATTATGCCAACTGAAGTTAGAAGGAGGGATTGGATTTAGAACATTGGAGGAATTCAATACTGCATTATTAGCTAAGCAACTTTGGTGACTTATGGATAATCTAGATTCGTTATTTTCAAAAGTGATGAAAGGACGATATTTCCAAAACTCATCGCCTTTAGAGGCCAAGACAAGTAATAATCATTTTTATGGTTTGCAAATATAATTTCCGCAAAAACTCTAGTACTAAATGGTTGTATTAAGTGCATATGCAAAGGCGACACAATCCGTGTCTGGAAAGATCCCTGGATACCAGATTCTTCACCCAAACCAGCTGCATTAAAAGGACGAAATATTTACCCAGATTTACAGTTAAGCAATTAATTGATCCCTTGACCCGCAGATGGAGAGAACCTTTGCTTCGCCAATTCATGACTTCTCAAGATTTCAGACTCATTATGGATATCCCAATATCGATAATAATCAATGAGGACTATTGGGGATGGCATTACACGAAGTCTGGGTGCTACATAGTGAGATATGGCTACTAGGCAGAACATACTTTGGCGGTAAAGGACAAAATTATTTTGGGACCATCGATTCATTCGCTTCAGTCTAAAGCTTGGACTTTGGACTGCCCACAAAAAATTAAACATTTTATTTGGCAAGCATTATCGGGATATTTAGCGGTAAGAGAGAGTCTAGCCCATCGTAGAATCAAATGTGATCAAGAATGCCCTCGTTGTCGATTTGAGAAGGAAACGACAAACCATGTACTTTTTGAATGACCAGTACCAATTCAAACTTGGACCTTGTCCACAATCCTGTCTGCAATACATACGTACCCGGGAACATCGATTTGGTCTAATATTGATTATTAATTTTGGAGACATGAAACTAGATATGATTTCGCTATTACCCATGGATTCTTTGGCATATTTGGAAAGCATGAAATGATAAATTATTTGCCAATATTGAACGAGATGCCCAGTAGATTTTATGCTTAGCAGAATCTGAGGCCCAACAATGGTTACATCTACAATCTGAAGCGACTACCAATACTAATATGATTCTCATAAATCTTGATAGACTATGACCTAAGGTTACAAAACCAAGTATTTATTCTCATGCTTTTATAGGAATTCTATGCTTCATGGACGATTCTTGGAATGACAAATATGCCTTTTCGGGTCTAGGTTGGTTTGTGTTCCCAGATGCGACTATATGAGTTTTGATGGAGCTCGCAGATTTAGACGTAGTCTATCGGCATTGCACAATGAAGTGGAGACAATCTTTTGGGTGATGTCGTGTTTGCTCTCTAGGACACCTAGAAGTGGCGATTGCTACGGACTGTGTAGATGTGATCAAGATGACGTCGGAGCCGGAGTTTTGGTATGCTTTTAGACCATATGTGGAGGACTTCTAGAGATTACGGTCATCCTTCCCTCAGTTTACTCTTCATCAGATCCCGCAGAATCTAAATTTCAAATCAAATTTTCTAGCTAGACATGTAAGAGAGTTAGCTTGTGATTCTTGGTTTGTAAACTTTGTTCCAAACAGTTGGCTCCAATATCTTATATAAGCAACTAAGTTGAAAAAAAAAAATCTATGTACTCGAAAAACCAAACTCATTCCCACATCGAAACCAAATCAAGAACCGAATGGGTACCCGATATATTTTTATTAAAATTTTAGTTTTTCAGAGTCTTTCTATTATTATTTTTTTAATTTTAAAATTTTATATAAAATACCCGAACCTTGATCTATACCGAACCAAACTCTATCCGGAAAATAAAAATACTCGGATAAGTCTTAAATCAAAAGAACCCAAAAAACTAAATTAGAAGCATCGAACCCGACAAAATACCAGAATGAGTCTTAAATTTATGTACCCGAATCCAAAGCCGGACCGGAACCGAATCATGAACCAAATTTATACCCGATATATTTTTTTAAATTTGAGATTTTTAGAGCTTTTCCTATTAAATCTTTATTAACTTTGAATTTTTATATAAAAATTTATAATAAAATTAATCTTAACCATATTTTTAAAAGTAGTTATGAACTATAAGTTAATATATAAAATATATTATCAACAATATATAAATGTTTTTCAAGAATTAGTGTACTTCTAAAATTTGATAACAAGAAGCTATACAACTATCATCATTTTCATAATGCAATATTCTTAAATCAAACAAAAAAACAAAATATTTGTTATATTATTCTATTTTTGATAATGAGATTTAGCATAAAGAAAATTCATATATAATAACAAATATTACGTTACAAGTTGTAACTAAATATTGGTATAAGATAAGTAAAATAATCTCTATAATTGGTATAAAATAGAGAAATTACCAAATCTAACATTTCAGCTCTATCCTATTTCAAAACTAACTTTTTAGACCTAGCCCTTTCAGATTTATCCCTTACCAAAACTAACATTTTTCAAAAATGTCAATTTTATCCCTGTCTTTTTTTTCTCCTTTCTCCTTCTTCCCTAATTCTCTCTTCCGCTTCTCGATTTTTGGACCATAATTTTGAAAATCATATTTCATATCCATCTGTAGATCAAGAAAGTTTTTGATTTCGATACTATTTCTCTCTCAACTACACCCTCCCAAGATGGATTTTTTTTTAAACTTTACTTTGAATCAATTAAAACAATTTCGCCATTGATTCGCTTTGATATCTGGATCTAAGGTCCACTTCTCTCCACTTTTGACAGTATATACATGTTTATTTGAATATCTATTAAGTTCTTTGTGATTTGAACTTTCTTAGATCTGGAACTTTGAAATTTGTGGTGTTTATGTATTTGTGGAAACTCTGTTGATCAATTTTGGTCTAAGAGTATTGAGGTGGATCAAAATAAGCATTGTAACTGTGTGTATGTTTCATATTAGATCTCATTTAAGCTGATTCATATATGCTTCTAAGGTTTCTATTGAATTTGGTTCTGCATTTGGGTTTGATGATTGTTATGATGTGTGCTTAAGTTTCCATGTGAAGGTATAGACACTAAGTTTTCTGGTTTCAAGTGCGTTGCAGGGTGAAAAAAATACAACATGATCAAACTCATGGATCGAATAGCAAAAGGAGTTATACAGTATTACTAGGTCACTCAGGGCCAATTTACTCGACCACCTTCAGTCTTTCTATAGATTTTCTTTTCTCTTCTATAGTAGATTCAACCAAGATGTGTCCGTTGAAAAATTGGCTTGTAAAATGTTTATTTGGGATTGGTTTCTTCATGAGGAAAGAGAACGAACTTTGTTGCTTCTTGATTTTGTGGTAGTATCGGAGGCTCTACGCATTTCTCCATCTGTTATAGCAGCGTGTGTGGCTCTGGAAAATGTCATATACGCTTCTTACTTCATGATTTTGTTTGCATTGGCCTCAAACATACATGAGAACACCTCTTCATATGTTCCTAGTAAAGTTCATCATGTTCACATTTTCTTGTAATTTATAAGTTGCAATGCGAAAGATTTACTTAAGAACTTGGGGCAAGTGATATCTTCTAGCTGTATTTGCATCCAATTATAAGCACTTGTCAAATTATGTTTCTATAATAGATTCTCAATACTTTGGAGTTTGACATTGTTACACTTTTATATAGTTTTATAACGTTTTATATAAAAGCACTTTTATATAGTTCTATAATGTTTTACATAAAAGCACTAATTTTTTTGTTGGAAATTTTTATATTATAAATGTGTTTATAAAACCATACAAAACCTTATAATATCAATAATGTGTTTGAGAACCGAATCGATGCGTTGAGGACACTACGAGAACTCAAGCTAAAGAAGTCATACAAGAAGATGGATATTTGGCTTCCGCATAATTCTCAAACAAAGGTTGTGAGATCATAAACAAGCTTTTATATTTGTTCTTATAGACAAACTTTCTTGTTCCATAGAGCCAATAAATAAGATTAAGATTGTGTAAACTTGTCAAATATGAACCGAAAACTATATTTAGTTTATGAAAAAATAAATTTAAATTTCCTTGGATTCTCTCTGTTAATAGGGAATAGAGTTTAGCTTTAATAAATAGGTCTTTTTATATTAAGGTTTATAAGATACCTTATAAATATGTATAAAACCACACGAAAATACTTGAACAAATAAAATTTTCAACATTCAATGGTTTCAACAAAGAAAATTTTCAACATTCAATATTTTCATTTAATTTAAAATAAAGTTTAAATTTCACTTGAGTTCTTTCAATTAAGAGAGTGTAGGGTTTAGTTTTATGAAATTCTTCTAATTAGTTAGTTTATAAAGTTTTATCAGAAACATTATAAAACTGTATAAAAGCAAATAAAAACGTTATATGAAAGAAAATATCAAACATTTAAGGGGTAGGGTTTAGTTCTATAAAATTGGTCTCACTAGTTTCTTTATAAAGTTCTGTAAGAAATCTTATAAAATTGTATAAAACCAATAAAAAAATATTAAATCAAATAAAATACTCAACATTTAGGGGATTAATACGAAAAATATATTTAGTTTACGAAAAAATCAAGTTTAACTTTCACTTGGTTCCCTCAATTAATAGAGGGGGTAGGGTTTAGTTTAATGAAATAGGTCTCACTAGTTTGTTTATAAAGATTTATAAGATACCTTATAAAACTGTGTAAAACCAAACAAAAAATACTAAATCAAATAAAATACTAAACATATAGAGGTTTAATACGAATGCTATCTTTAATTTACGAAACATTAAGTTGAATTTTCCTTTGGGTTCCCTCAATTAAGAGGGGGTAGAGTTTAGTTTAATGAAATAGGTCTCACTACTTTGTTTATAAAGATTTATAAAATACCTTCTAAAACTGTGTAAAACCAAACAAAAAGTATTAAATCAAATAAAATGAAACTATTTTTAGTTTATGAAAAATGAAGTTTAACTTTTCCTTGGATTCTATAAATTAAGAGGGCATATGGTTTAGTGTTATGAAATTTTTCTGACTAATTTGTTACGAATAAAATGAAACTATTTTTAGTTTACGAAAAATGAAGTTTAACTTTTCCTTGAATTCTATATATTAAGAGGACATAGGGTTTAGTGTTATGATAAATTTTGAAACTTTCAGTTTTAAAAATTATATTTATCAATATTTTTTAGAGTTTTTTCGCTTAGGTTTCTCTAGGTAAAACGGAGAGTCTCAATTCTTTTCAAACTTCCTCTCTCATCTGAGATGAGCGCGTAATCCAGTCTTAGCGACTAAGGTTTTTATCCTTGATTGCTTTGTTTCGATCTCCTTTCCATTCCTAACCTCATCTCCTTTCTACCTGTTTCGATTCCATACCTTATTCTGACTAGTGCCAGCAAATTTTGATATTGATAAATCATGAGTTTCCTTAAACAGACATGTAAACAGCGTACTTATGGGACCAATTTACGTGTTAATCATATCAGGCTCAAACCATGTTTCTTCTTCCTCTGCTGCATAACTATTCTCCGGCAACACACATCTCTAAGCATCATGGCCTCCAACCGGCAACTTGCCATCAACGCTCACTCTCTGATTGATGATGAGCCTATCACACTGCCGAATAGCCCACGTTTTCAGAGTTTTTGATATGAATACTATTAGTTTGTTGGGGAAACTGCTCAACCCATATTGCCAAATCATGGCAAAGATGATAGAAGCCATGCCGAGGATTTGGAGAATGAAAGAAAGAGTACGAGGGATTGCTCTTTCACGAGATCGTTTCCAATTTATTTTCCAAAGAGAGGAGGATTTGCAGACGGTACTGGCTGATTGACCGTAGTCCTATGAAAATTGGACCATGGTTATGGAGAAGTGGTGCCCTGAACCTCCAACTGATTTTCTCTCAACGATGTCCATTTGGATCCGTTTCCACAACATTCCGGTGAACTACTACACAGTGGAAACAATTGATCGATTGGCGGATGTCATTGGAAAGGTGGAGGAGATAGCTTACGATCCCAAAGTCTCACCAAAAACGGATTACGTCTGAGTTAGAATTGTCTTTAATACCGCTAATCCCGCAAAAGAAGCACGTATACTCAGTCTCCCATCTGTAGAAAAGGTGGCGATTTAATATGAGTATGAGAAGGTAAGAAAGCGATGCTTCCATTATTAGAGGTTAACTCATGAAATGGTGATGTGCCAGTGGAAGAAGAAATAAGAACAGCTGAGTAGTGCCAAGGCAAAACCAGGAACTGAACGACAAGGGGTTTCAAAACAACCCAAAATAGAGTTACGGATGACACTAATACTACCTCCATCCCACCAAACACCGGAAGTTCCTCCCGGGTTCCCAGCGTTACTGGCCCATTTATCGAGGGAAGAGAGACATGTGGTTGTGCAGTATATGTCGCACTCTGATCCTCTGGAAAGAAGAGCCTGTAAGATTCAGGTTCAACAAGGAATTGAAGAGGACATTGAAAAGGAGAAGAACTCTTAACCAAAGATCACTTTCGATGTCAACAAAGAGATTGGCCAAGTATACAAAGCGGAGGGAGAAGGGGAATCACGAGTAGTACACAAACTGGCACTAACAAAGAAAGGCTATACTAAGGAGAATGACAACAATTTGTTTGATGTTGAGGTTTCTTCTACTAGAAGTATGGGAGATTTGAACCAACTGACTGTAATGCCGATGTTTAGGATTAGTGCATCGGAAAGTGAGGGATTGAAGACTGGGATTCTAAAGAAGAAAGCCAGAGGCAGACCTACTGCATGGGTTAGAAAACAGAGGAAGAATGTTGAATCTATACAAGTGCAGATACCTGACAATCCAACCCGTGTACTTGGTGAAAGTTGTAAGAGAAAGATAACTACCACAGAAATAGAATCAATGAAGAAGAACCAAAAAACTCCACATGTTGCGGTGGCTTCCGAGGTGAAGCCGATGCCTCCCATATGAGTCTTATTAGCTGGAACTGTCAAGGTGCGGGAAACACCGAGGCAATTTGTTATATCCGCGAATTACGTCGTAAGTATTACCTGGATTTTATGTTTCTCATGGAGACTAAACAAGGAGAAGATTATATCAAGAAGTTGAAGGAGTCGCTCGGTTATAATAACATGTTCACAGTAGATCCAATAGGATTAAGCGGTGGACTTGCGGTGTTTTGGAAGGAAAGTTTCAATGTTTTTGTTTTGTATGCTGATAAGCGAATTATCGATATAAAAGTCATAATGAATTCGGTTTGTTTCTATGCGTCTTTCGTCTATGGTGATCTGATTCGTAGTATGCGAACACAAGTTTGGGACCATTTATCAACTATTGGGATTTCAAGAGATGATCCCTGGATAGCAGTTGGTGATTTTAATGAGCTATTAGAGAACTCTGAAAAATGAGGAGGAGTAATTCGTAGAGACTCTACTTTTTGGGATTTTAGAGACATGGTCTCTAACTGTAAGTTCCGACAGTTGCACAGTTATGGAAATTCATACTCATAGGCAGGTTGGAGAGATGCGAATTGGATACAATGTTGTGTGGACTGTTGTTTCGGCAACAACAGTTAGTTTTGATTATTTTTGCAATCTACTTCACAGTATATGAATATGAGGGCCTCGGATCATCGACCACTCATAGTGTTTTTCAGTGAATCGGAAATGCAAAAAGATAAAAGGGGGTTTACTTTTGATAGTCGATGGATAAATCAACCAATTATTAAAGAAGCAATAATATAGGGATGGAATACACCTCAAGAGGAATCACAAATTTCCCTATCCAATTGAATTCGAAAGTGTCAAACAGAGTTGGCAAAATGGAAAAAATTGGGATCGATTAACTCATTTGTGACAATACATAAGCTTAAACGAAACACTGAGGATGAAGTATCCAAATCATTACCAGATAAATCTCTACTAAGTAAATTGAAACATGATCTCTCAGAAGCATACAATGAAGAGGAAAAGTATTGGAAATAGAGGAACCGAGTACAATGGTTGCAAACTAGTAATAAAAATACGAGATATTTCCACAATTATGTGAAGAGTAAGAAAGTTCGCAATCGAATACAAATCTTGATAAATGTCTAGAACCAAGAACAATTCTCAGAGGGCTCGAAGGTGAAGTAGCAGTGAGCTAATTTCGCAATCTATTCAGGAGCACAAATCCTCAGAACATAGATATGGTGCTATCAGACATGCCCGAAAGAGTGACTGCGGACATGAATCAGATGCTTACTGCACCAATAACCGATCAAGAAATTAATACAACAGTTTTTGCCATTGATAGTAGAAAATGCCCTGGAGCTGATGGCTTTTCAGGTAAGTTCTACCATCAATTTTGGGACGTGATATGACATGAAGTATGCAAAGCGATTCATGCTTTTTTGACACATGTATCTTACTACCTGATTGGAACTTCACTAAACTATGCCTCATTCCCAAAATATCGAATCCATCGAGAATGGCAGACCTTCGACCTATAAGTTTATGCTCGATGCACTACAAAATAGTGTCGAAAATTTTGTGTGGCCGCCTTAAAAGAGTCTACTCTGAGATTGTTTCCACAACTCAAGGCGCTTTTGTATCTGGACAAGTTATTTTTGATAACATATTGGTTGCTCATGAATTGATACATTCTCTACGAACCAACTCACAAAATTCTAAAGGGTTTATGGCTATAAAGATGGACATGTCTAAGGCGTACGATAGAGTAGAATGGAAATTCTTGGATAGCCTTCTAAAGAAACTCGGATTCAACAATGTTTGGACTCACTGGATAATGCAATGTGTAACCTCTGTTACATATACAGTTTTGTTAAATGAGAATGCTCATGGTCTCATAAAACCGAAATGAGGATTAAGACAAGGAGATCATCTCTCTCCTTTCCTTTTCAACCTTTGCGCCGTAGGATTTGTACACATTCTTAACCAAGCGGAAGCGACATGTTATATAAGTGGATTGAGAACTGCACCCGCAACACCAACAGTCCACCACCCGCTTTTTGCAGATGATAGCTTATTATTATGCCGAGCTAATCACACTGAAAGTGTCGAGATCAAGTCTTGCTTAGAACTTTATGAATCTGTTTCGGGTCAGAGTATTAATTTCCAAAAATCTTCAATCTTCTTTGGATCTAATGTGAGCGATGAGAACAATCAACGCATAAAGAATAACCTCGGTATTACCAAGGATAGTGGGCAAGGTATGTAATTAGGTCTGCATGAATGCTTCTCAGGCTCCAAAAGAGAGATCCTAAATTTTATTCATGAGAAGATGAGATCTCGTATGACTGGATGGTTTGCGAAATCCTTATCAAAAGGAGGTAAAGAGGTGTTATTAAAGGCGGTAGCTTCAGCACTACCAACATATGCATTGATGTGTTTTAAATTACCGACCCATACATATAAGAAAATAACCACAACGATGAGGGAGTTTTGGTGGAGCAGTGGTGATGATGAAAAGAAGATCCCGTGGGTTGCTTGGTCAAATCTCTGCAAAAAGAAGTGTGAAGGTGGCCTAGGTTTCAAGGATGTGGGAAGCTTTAACCAAGCTTTGCTTGGCAAACAAGCTTGGCGAATACTTGAGAGGCCAGATTCACTTCTATCGCGCATACTTAAGAGCAAGTACTTTTGTAATTCATCATTTCTTGAATGTGGTATAGGGTTGAGACCATCATGCGGCTAAAGGAGTATCTTGCACGGACGAGAACTGTTGCAACAGGGCATGATGAAGCAATTAGGCGATGGAACATCGACTAAAATATGGACTGATAAGTGGATTTATGATCCTCAACCGAGGACTCCGACACGAATACATGTAGGAACAAATAATGAAGACGTTGTCGCAAGCCTCTGGGACACATTTTATCATGGATGGAATGTGACCAAGTTACAACAGCTATTCAATGCTAATGATATAAGGTGTATAGCTCAGCTAAGAATAATACGAAATAAGTCGGATGCATACAGATGATGTCTTACTCCATCTGATGGTGTCTTACAACAAATGGAGTTTACAAGTACTTAGAGTGCATATGATTTAGTTGAGGAATTATCCACAATTCGGGTACAACATACACACGAAATCTCTCATCTCGAAAAGCGAGTAATCCTGGGCATTCGGGTACCCGATCGGATTCGGGTCGGATTTTTTGGGTTTCAGGTTTGCCTATGCAGAACCCGTTCAGATATTTTAAAATTTTGGGTCGGGTTCGGTTCGGTATATTTCGGGTTCATGTCGGGTTCGATTTTTAAAAAATGTCATATTTCGGGTCGGGTTCGGTTTGGTTCGGAGTCGGGTTCGGGTATCCGGAATTTTTAATTAAATTTTTTTATCTCAAATCGTTTTAGAAGTTCAAAAAGATTTTTAAAAAAATCATAATTTAACTAAAAGTTTTAATATATTAGTTGGTTTTGTTATTTTGATTCAAATTGATTAATATATTTAGATTTATAACTATAGTTTTGAATATTTAGGTTAATAAAAGTTTATATATAAATAACTATTTTTAAGTATATAATAATATTTTGGGTAGTTCGGGTACCCATTCAAATTTCGGGTTATACCCATTCGGGTTCGGGTACCCAAATTCTCATGATCTAAAACTCGTTTGAGTATTTTGTCGAGTTCGGTTCCTCTTAGTTCAGATCGGGTTCAGGTTTGGGTTCGGGTTTCGGGTAAAATACCCAAGGCTAACCGCGAGTGTGGCGAATTAAAACTACACCCAAGATACGCCATATGTGGAAAGCTTTGGCTAGGGCTCTTGCGGTTGCAGATCAACTTAGACGCCGAGGAATAAATATGTAATTTGGAACCTCACTCAAATACCGCTTCCGAATAGAGGTTTCTGTGCTTCATCTACTCTGCTTAATATACATCATCTAATGAGGTGTCAAGAAAATCAGACCATAGCGGAAGTGGAAAGACAAGCGATTTCATGGCTCTTATGGCACATATGGAAGACACGCAATATACTTATGTTTGAAAAGGTTAAGTATGATCCACTCTCAGTGGTGAATAAAGCTTATGAGGAAGATACTGAATGGGTTGGAGCTAATGTGAATGGGAAACAGGCAGAAAACAGAGCAAAGTCGAGCAACCAAAGCACGGGTAATTGGTTTGCACCACCGATACCTTGGCTATAATGCAACTTTGCATCAGCTTGGGATCATGTCTCTCGTATAAGTGGTGCAGCTTGGATTATATGTGATGATCAATGTACAGCTATTCTTCACGGTAACGTGCTTTTTCAAATGTAAACCAACCACTCTAAGCGGCATTTCTGAGCTGTCTATTGGCTATTGAAAGCGCACAATATACACGTCAAAAGAAGGTCATCTTTGAAGGAGATCTTGAAGTTATACACACAATGTTGAATAACTGTTCGGAAAACATTCCACGAACGGGATTGCTAGCACAGATTAAAGCACATCTTGATGGTCTCCATAATTGGTCGTCTAATGTGATCCACAAAGATGCCAATTCTATTGCACTTAGAATGGCGAGTTCGGTCACCGATGATCAAAGATATCAATCCTATATTGCTTCAGCAGGACCAACTTGGCTTCATTAGGATATAGCATGAGAGGCAGTACCTACCGATCCTCAATAAGGAAGTAAAGAAACCTATATCTCGTAATTCA
>WJSH01008574.1:2111-12141 GCA_009757365.2 Lepidium campestre | reverse complement strand
TCCATACTCTTCTCTTTTTTTCCCTTTTTTTTTTTTCAATTTTTTCATACTTATTCATATCCAGTCATGCCCAAAATGATTTTTTTTTTCTAAAAAATGCCCCACTCCAAATTCTTATATAACAAAAAACCTCAAACAAAAACCTAACGATATAAACAAAATTAGTCATGATTGACGTTAATCCTTCTTAAATTAAATTAATTTTTTCACTATATTTTGTTTTCTTCCCAACTTGAAGGAAAATCGAAATATCGAAGGTAAATAATTGTTTTATAATAATTTAATATAAAATTATTGTTAAAATTATATACAAAACATAGATGAACATAGAATAATTTCGTAGGATTTTCTTTTTTTCATAAAACTTATTTTGAGTTTAAATATTATATTTTTGAAAAAAAAATCGATACAAAGTGCCCTATATTAAAAAGGGTTCTGGATCCGTCATTGTATATATATATACTGTATGTATATAATATGTATTTCCAAAACTTACACATTTTCTAAAAATTTTAAGAATTTAGTTTCCGCGTTTTCATACATTTTGTTGCACGTACCAGTTTGCGTTATAGAAAACGCACATGAGAAATTGTTTGTGTTCTTAGAAACTCTGAAGGTATAATTCTACTTCATAGTAGGCGTTTTTTCTCCTCAATTAGAACAAATAGGGATGCTCGTTTTAAAAGTTGGATGTGACCGCTTGAAAGTTTAAACAGCTTGCAAATTGGCCAAGTGATCATAGGGTGGAAAGTAAGCTTTTGAGAAAACGGATTCCAGGGACTGTCTTAAGGCCGAATGTTTGGCCTTCCTTTAAGGCTAATTCGGTTTCCTTATCCTTAGCTCTGAATCAACTGCCTTTTTGGAAACTTATTCACGAGATCAGAGAAGTGTTACAAAGCCAATCATATTCAGCTTGTGGCTTCCACTTTTGGCTTCAAGAAGTGTTCAATTCTGATAGTTGTTTCATTTCTTTGTAAGCTATCATTTTGGCGAGTGATTGTGGTGCAGCGTGCATCAGGACAGCATTGCAGTCCACGCCAGTGGCGTAGATACACTGACGAGAGAGGGTTATGTGACACCCATGGTTTAAAAAAAATATATTTTATAAGTATTAATTTTTTAATAATTAACCCCTTTTCTATATAAATTTTGAAACCCATAAATTATAAATTTAACTTTAGTCCAATAAATTCACTTTAGCCCAATATAAAATAAAAATAGGCCCATGTATTTAGTTAACCTAATTCATCAATTGTTAATCTCCCTTCTTCTCATCTTCTTCGATGTTGTACGTGACTTCAAAATAATTTATTAACACAGAAATTATTGAAATTGTTCAACATCGATTAAAGCTAAGAATGGATTGAAGTGTGACAAAAAAGTATTTTCTCTCTCTAGGGAAAGATCGAGTACAACAAAAGAAGTATTTAACAAGGTAGAATTGTTTTTAATACTATTTTTGTATTTATTACTTTTCTAATTTGATGATTTTTTCTGAGTATTTTAATTGATTGAATCAAAGTTAGAAGAAGACAAAGGGAGTTAAACAATTGAGTTAAACAAAATTTTTTCCCTAGTATTGTTTTACTCGTAGGAAGAAAAAAGTACTTTTTTTTTATAAACAATGCTATTATTTAAGTTAAATTTGTTATTGTTTTATACGTCTACTGACAATTATTTTTATATGTATAGATAATTTAAAATCGTAAGTTGGAACGATTTTTGAAAAGAAAAGCTCCATCAAGTAACATCGAT
This sequence comes from Lepidium campestre, assembly GCA_009757365.2. Lineage (NCBI taxonomy): Eukaryota > Viridiplantae > Streptophyta > Magnoliopsida > Brassicales > Brassicaceae > Lepidium > Lepidium campestre. The sequence goes on along the minus strand of WJSH01008574.1, from coordinate 10,386 downwards.
TTGGATGATTTACCATGAGATCCAACAAAGAAAAAAAAAATTCTAAGTTATCATCCCGATCAAAAAGATGAGGTGCGGCGTAAATATTTGATGAGAGGACCTTGTCAACCTCGTGGTCATAATTTTTAATAAATATCAATAGGAGGTGTATTACGGCATTTTAATCCATAGTGGTTTGATCAATATGGTGATTGGTTAGAGTATAGTGTGAAAAAGGATAAAGCTTTTGCTTGTGTTGTTACCTCTTCAGAGATCAAGCTGGAAAACAAGGTGGAAGTGATGCTTTTGTCTCAGTTGGTTATTCTAGTTGGAATAAGACTTATGAGTTCTTTAAGCATATGGGAGATCATACTAGTTTTTACAGCGATGCCAAAAACAAATGTGACAATTTGATGAAACAAGGCCAGTCTATCATACATGTGTTACATAAGCAAACTGATGTTGTGAAAAATGAGTATTAAATCAGGTTGAGTGCGTCGATTGATGTTTTCACACACTTGTTACATCAAGGATTACCTTTCCGTGGACATGATGAGTCAGATGATTCAACAAACAAAGGTAATTTCTTAGAGCTTCTGAGATATAATGCTAGCCAAAATGAGGATGTCAGAAAAGTTGTGTTAAAAAATGCTCCTAAAAATAATCAGATGACATCTCCTCCAATTCAAAAAGACATTGTGCATTGCTTCGCAGAAGAAGTAACTAAAATCAATCATCCAAGAAATTGATAATGATGTCTTTGGTTTGTTGGTAGATGAATCTTCTGATGTTTCAGATAAAGAGCAGATGGAAGTGGTTTTTCGCTTTGTTGATAAGTTTGAGATATTAAAAGGAAGATTTATTGTCATTAGTCACGTGTAAGAGACATCTTCTTTGTCTCTTAATGATGCTATTGATTCTTTGTTTGCCAAACTTGGATTGAGTTTGAAAAAGCTGATAGGACAAGGGTATGGTGGAGCTAGCAATATGAAAGGAGGTTTCAATGGATTGAGATCATTGATCTTGAAAGAAAGTAGCTCTGCATATTATGTTCATTGTTTTGCTCATCAACTTCAATTGGATATTGTGGCGGTAGCAAAAAAATATTTTGAATTAGGAGATTTTTTTTTTACATGATTTCTCTTTTATTGAATGTGGTTGGAGCTTCCTTCATGCAAGAGAAAAGATATGATCCGAGAAAGTCATTGCAAAAAATTTGAAGAAGAGATAAGTAATGGTAAAATTAAGATTGGAACTGGGTTGAATCAATAGCTTTCACTTCAAAGACCTGGAAATACTCGTTGAAATTCAAACTATAAGACTTTATTGCTACTTGTTGAATTGTTTTCATCAATCATTGAAGTTCTTGAATATATTCAGGGTGAAGGCACATACATCACCAAACGAAGGCAAACATATGGTCTTCTCAAATATTTTCACACTTTTGATTTTGTCTTCTATCTACAGTTAATGATGATTATTCTGGGACTCACTTATAACTTATCAAAAACTCTACAAAGGCGAGACCAAGATATCTTGAATGTTATTTCATTGGTAGAATCTACTAAGCGACAATTGCATAAGCTTAGAAATGATGGATGGGATGATTTTCTTGCTAAGAGAGCAAAACAAGACTGAAATTCTTAATTTGGATGAAGAATTTGTTGATTCGAGAAAACCAAGGAGAAAGACCAACATAACCAACTTGCATCATTACAAGGTGGATTGTTTCTACACTGTCTTAGACATGCAACTTCAAGAGTTTAATGATCGTTTTAATGAGGTAAATTCAGAACTACTTGTTTGCATGGCAGTCTTAAGTCTGATAGATTCTTTCCAACAGTTTGATAAGTTAAAGTTGATGAGATTAGTTGAATTTTATCCAGATGACTTTAGTTTTGTGGAGCGCAAATCTCTTGATCATCATCTTGATAATCTTGATAATGTGCATCAAGATGATAGATTTACTAGTCTCAAAAGTCTTGGTGATCTTACTCGTGTTATGGTAGAGACAAAAAAAACATATATCTCATCCTTTGGTTTATCGACTTTTAAAGCTAGTTCTAATTCTACCTGTTGCGACTGCAGCTGTTGAAAGATGCTTTTCTGCAATGAATATTGTGAAGACGAATTTTGGCAACCGTATTGGTGATACATTTTTTATTGATTGTCTAGTTTGTTTTAATGAGAAACATGTACTCGATAGTGAGCAATGATATAAAAATTTCAGAATATGAGTGAGTGTAGGATATGTCTTTAATATAACTATTTATAATGATATTTTTTAAGATTAAATTTTTATGTTTAAAAAAAAAAATATTCTGACCCCCATAGATCAAAATCATGGTTGCGCCACTGGTCCACGCTAAGCTCAAGCTTTTGGTGGGCTTCAATCTTTTGTTTATTTATTTATTTATCTAAGATTTATGGGCTAATTAAGTTGATTAATGAATTGGCTCAAATGATTAGGCCCAATTTCTTATTACTTTAAGCAAATTTGATGGGCCTATTGAGATTAGGAAGCCTAATTCATTTAAGGCTTTATTTGTTTATTTCTTTATTTTGGATTTGGCCCATTTATTTAGGCCCGTTTAGATTAAGATTTTCTTTTAAGAGTTCTCTATTTAAGTATTGTAATCCTTAACGTTGTATTCAATTGTTCAAAAGACATAAATAAATCGAGTTTATCTCAAAGCAAGGGAGTACCTCAAAACCTTTTATATGTTGATCATTGCGCTCATGCGTTATAGTTGTGTGAGCTTGCTCCTCGGCTAGCAGAGATTTATAGGTTTGATTATGTCGCCTATAGGTCTTCTTTCGTCTTATTCTGATCGCCGCTGTGCCACACCATCTTGGTATCAAAGCCAAAGATCGGCTTCTTAGCCCGATCAAACGATATGAACATCATGTCACGATTGCGTGACTATCCCTTCACCTCCACCGAATGCCTCGACCAAGTCGTAGTGGCAATGGTCACAGCTGTCTGTGCTCGTGTGGGCCAGCATTGCTCCACATTGATGATATATGTATCGAGCTATCCTTGTCAAGCTTCTCCAATCATCAAGAGTTGTGTTCCACACAATTTGAAACCCGGTGCTGCCACCATTGGCAACAATGACGAGGGACCTTGTGTTGTACGTGTGCACAGGCCTCCAACCCTCTCTTTGCCACAAAGATGGTCTTGGTTCGATGAAGAACCAAGTGAAGAAAAGAGTCATCCTTCTCTTGTTGTCCACAACGACCCTGTGAGGCTCAAAGACCTAGAGCGCATTGGATGGAGGCTAGCTGACACGCCTCAACCCCCAATCACTAAGCCGAATTCACGAGATGCTCTAGAGAAACTTTCAGCCACCGACAAAGACGACAAATATGCACTCTCGAGTCCATTCCACGCGACTCAGTACGAATCAGGTAATGGTTTTAACTTCTGTGGATACTTGACTCAATTTTCTAGGTCCTCGAAGTTGAATTAGACCGAACGGATTCTAGAGCTGAAAGATATAGGTTTTACAAGTTGGTTGATTTGTAGTGAAACAGATCTGGGAAGACAAAAAAATGAAATTGGGGAAAGAAATTTAGACATTTGAGATCGAAAGAACTGAATGCAACTTCCGCAGTCGGGGAAACACATGTCAGTGCCAAAAATAAGGACAAGAAAATGGGAAGAATGAGGATGACTATCAATTTATATAATCCACTTTACCATGTAAATAACTTTGGTATAGGACCTGGTTATTGGCTGGTATCAAATGTATATATATTCATTATATTGTACAGATTGAATTAAGAAGAATAACAATAGAATTTTACAACTCTTACTTTCGAGTTTGTTACAACTATTATGGTATCTTTTATATACTAAAACCGTAGCAATAACTAACTCTCCTACAAAAAAGATTATGATAAAAATAATAAAATATATTATTTAATTAAAAATTATTATCATAACTAATTATATCCTTAAAAATTATTATCATAACTTAATATATCATTAAAAATCGTTAGCATAACTAATTATATCGTTAACCTAATATGTTTAACGATTTGATTAACAAATTTAATCATTCTACACAAGAATATTGTTCGTTATCATAACTAATTCCTAACAATTTGTTATTGATAAATATAAAGAATATTCTTTACTAATTCCTAAACCTACTAGGATTTTGTTAATTCTTCTATTTAAATAGACTTTTCTTTCATTCATTAACTCTCAAATTCACAATATCCAGAGCCGTTTTTTTTCTCTACTCTCATTCACGAAGCCGTTTTTTTCTCTACTCCTATTGTCGATTTCATAATGTCATTCTCGAAAATTTCTTATTTGAAACCTACCAAACAACATTGGAGAATTAAAGTTAAAATTATAAGGTTGTGGAATGTATTCACTGCAGAATTTGGTCAAACATTAGAGATGGTTCTTTGTGATTCAAATGTTTGTAATCATATATATTTATATTATAATTTAAAATCAATCATAATATTTGCTAAATAATTCTTATTTTTTGCATGGTGAAAATATTCAGTGTAACGTGAAGAAAGAATTTGTTACCAAATACATTATTCTTCTTGAGCAGGGAAGTACTAAAATTATTACAAACCTACAGGTCAATCTTGCAACCGAATTTTACCGAACTTTAACTCATAAGTGGAGAATCATGTTTTTGAAAACTACCACGGTTAGGTCATGTGATCTTTCGCAAAATCACTTTTGGGATTAAAACTTGCTGATTTTAGTGAAATACTCAATGAACGACTTAAATATATGTTCTCATAGGTAAATAATGTGTAATTTTTAAAAATTTATTTTTTGTTTATAATTTAGTTTATATAATTGAGTGATTTATGTCGTCATACTATTTAATATGTTTATTTATTTTTATAGATGTCATCGGACAATTGGTTTAAGTTAGTAATATTGAAATAACTCAAATGAATGGAAAATCAGCTAAACGACTTAATATTATTATTAGCAATGTTGAGTAAGTTTTTAAATTTTTTTTTTTAAAAAGCAAATAATTATTTTAATTATATAAATTGTGAACATTTATATTTTATTTCCTACAAAGATCTTAGATTAACGTATGTTTAGTGAGAAATATATGCTGATATTGTTGAAGAGAAATCTAAAAAGGGATTTGATGTGCATACTATAGTTGTTTTGCAATTTTGCAAGATAAAAACTTTTAAAGGTAATAATTTTTCGATCTTTGATATTTTAATGAATTTATAATATATAAATATATTTTATTTCCTAATATTTAGTAATTAATTTCAGATATTATAACTATTTGTAATGGTGTTGAGTGTACTCAAATCTGGTTTGATAATAAGAAAATCCCAGAGGTGTTGGACTTGAAGTACAAGTATATTTTTAAACCTTTATAATTGATTTACATAGTCTACTTATTTCGATGATATATTTTTAAAAAATATTATTTATATTTTAACATATTTATAATTTTTTATATTGTAGACTTCTTAATAATAAGTTGCATAAAACCCAAACAATGAGTCAAACTCTTTATGTGTTCGTGAAGATTTTTTAAAACTTTATCAAAAAAAAAATTAGAGAACTTCTTGATTCAAAACAGGTTAATATAATTTCATGATTTAGGGTTAAGCCTAAATATTCTAATTATATAATCCATAAATAATAAAAACAATATCTCTTTAATATTTAAATAACAATATGATTATCATAACAATAATAGTAATTTCGTTTGAATATATTTAACAATATCATTATCATAACAATAATATCATCGATAAATAAAATATCTTTTACTATATCATAACAACTTTCGATATAGTTTAAATTTATCATAACTAATACATAAAATTTGGTTTATCATAAAAATATCCAACCAAATTAAAAAATATTCCTAAACGTACTATTCCTGTAATTCGGATAGGGATGGAGAAGGATTCAATAATTCATCATGAGCTGAATCAATTCGAAGTTTAAGAAAAAATCAACAATTCTCTATTCTTCTGTTCCGATATATATATATATATAGAATTGCTCAGTTCATATTAATCTTTTTGTGATTGTTATCGATTGAGTTGGTAAAAGATTAAAATCGATTCAATAGGGTAGGATTAAGCTTTTGAAATTTTCAATTGGATTTTACAAAGACATATCATGTTAAATTATCTCACGTATAAAACACATTAGAAATATTATTTGTTTTATATTTGACAAAAAATAAAGATAATATTATTTTAAAAAGAAAAAGTATATTTGTTATTTATGTTTTATCCAAAAAAAATTATGTTATTGATCTAACACTAATTTTTGAACCATGAAGTCTAATTTCTGTATGTTTAAATATGACGTAATTTTATTTGTCATTTTTTCGAACATATTCATTTGTATTTAAAATTATAAAACAATGTTTTATTTTTAATTTAATAGGAAGTAATTTATAATATACTTAAAATAATAAATATTAATTTATATACAAATTTCTCATTTTATATTCTGACATAATAATATAATATGTATTTATAAAAACGTTATATGCTAATACAATTGAAATATTATATAAATTTAAATGATAATATAAAATAGGGACAAAAAGTATGTAACTTGTGATTTAATATATAGAAAATCTTTAATCATATGAAATTTAACAAAACACAAAAATTATACGTTACTAACTTTAAATCTTACCATATTTATTTACTAAGATATTTAAAAAATATATATATATTAAAGATTAATAAATGTAAAATAATTTCTTAAATACAACTTTTTTTTCCGATAATCAAGTACAAGTTTAAATGCCTAAAGAAACACATGACTCATGTTTGTTTAAATGAACACATGTCTAAAATTTAAATGAATATGGATCTAAAAACCTAAATAAATACGAGACTAAAACCCTAAATGAATACCTGTCTAAAAATCTAAATAAATATAGATCTAAAAACTTAAATAAATACGAGTTTAAAACTCTAAATGAACTCGGGTTTAAGAACTTAAATGAATACAAGTTTAAAAATCTAAATGAACGTGAGTCTAAAAATTTAAATGACATAAGTTGAAAAAGTTTATATACAAAAATTATAATGCATCAAAACCTTGATAAATAAATATCGAAAAATATATTTAGTGTACAATATTAGTCATCATAATAAATTAAATTTTTAGTATATTAAATATATAAAATTAATAAATAAACAAAATAAAAACAAATATCACATATGAATATTATAAATAAATAAAAATAACTATAATTCCATATTGATTTCTCACAAAAAAATATCCCGTGCAACACAGCACGGGCATCATCTAGTTAGAACAATATTTTGCTACAATCAATCTCTGATTTCTTCGATTCTTCTTCAAATTTTGTCTATTTTTCTTCACATTCCAGCTTGATTCTTCTATATTCTTCACCGATTTATCATCCTCGCGAAGCTCGATTGTAGCTCAAATGGTAAAAAAGGGGGAAAATGCGAACAAGAAGCTCGGGAGCTGGAAATAAAGCCTCTGATTTTCAATCGCGTCATGATTTACTCTCATCGGACGAACCTGAAGGTATCTTGAAGAAACAGCAAAGCAATATTATGCGCTCTAAGTCTCGCGGATGATTCATATCTGATTCGGGTATGGGGACTCGTTCGATAGCACCCACAGTCTATTTTCTTTACTCCGCAGATCATCCAGATTTTTCTATTGTCACACATACTCTAGATGGAAGTAACTACAAGAGCTGATCAATTGCAATGCAAAGAATAAGTTGAGCTTCGTCGATGGAATGCTGCCTAGACCTTCTGAAAATGATAGATCCTTCAAGATTTGGAGTAGGTGCATCAAAGGAGACCTCCGGTGTGAATATTGCAGTGAAATACTCGGTAATAACCTCCACTATTTTCTCCTCTTCATGAACTGATTTACCTTGAGCATTTTGAATGACTGAAAATCTGTTAATCATCTTCCTTTTCCTAGTAGAAGCATGGAAAAAACATGTGTTGTGATCCCCTAGTTTTAACCATAGTTGTGGGCTCCTTTGTTTCCAATAGGCTTCCTCCGATTTGTATTCCTTTTTGGGTTCATCATTCAGATTTTGAATCAGGTTGTCATCTTGCGATTGTGAAGTCATGGTTTTTCCAGTCTCAATTTGAGCTTTCCAATTGTGAGCTGACTGCTTTTCCTATTTTTCCTACTCCATTTGATAATAGCATTGCGAGACCAAGATATTCTGCGGGTGACTGATGCCCTTTGTCTGCATGTCCATGTGTCCTCTATAAGTTTTTTCACCTCCTCATTGTCCTTTAATCTCTTGTC
>WJSH01008570.1:107915-120057 GCA_009757365.2 Lepidium campestre | reverse complement strand
AAAAAAAAAAAAAAAAAAAAAAACAAATTTATCGACAACTATTGCCATTTTTTTTTTTACTCAAGGAAAGTATCATTTCTATTGTTATTCTTGAACATCAAGATTGGTATCAGAAAAATATAATTCACCACGTGTCAAAGTAACATTACACGTGTTCAATTATCACGACACGTGTATAAACACTAACACATCTCCATGGTTCTCTTACATATTGATGTTAATAAAAGAGCTGCAAAAGTCTCTGTTGAGTCTTGGAACGTAAGATGTCGAAATTTACAACATTACTGTCTCTCTCTCTTTTCATATGTCTCGTTACTTTATTCTTATCCACAGAGTCGTTTTCAGACCAACACGGAGTCATTCCAAGCTTTGAGTCTCCACTTTTGATCAAGAAGGATCAACGTACAAAAATCATTGCAACCGAGTTTGGAGAGATATCAGCCGTACATATCAGCGATGGATATCATCTTCAGTTCATTACATTGGAGCCAAACGCACTCTTGCTTCCAGTTCTTCTTCATTCCGACATGGTTTTCTTCGTTCACACTGGTAAGTCAAAGATCAAAACTCATGTACTTTTGTGTTTCAACTTACATTTTAGAGTAATGTTGTGACTGAAATTGGGACTATGCATAGGAAGTGGGATTCTGAATTGGATTGATGACGAGAAGGAAAAGACTTTAGAATTAAGACGAGGAGATGTTTATAGGCTACGTTCCGGCACAGTCTTTTACCTACATAGCAATGAAGTTCCAGAAAAGCTTAGGGTTTATGCAATCTTCGATGTGGAGAAGTGTTTATATGATCCATGTCTTGGAGCTTACTCAAGTATCAGAGACCTTTTATTAGGTTTTGATGATAGAACTCTCCAGGCAGCTTTTGCAGTACGTTTCTACTCGCTTGATTCATAATTGTACTTGATCTTGTTTTGTGGTGGTTGTTTCATTGATTACATCTTGTGTGGTTTTGTGATATGGAAGATTCCTAAGGATGTTTTGGGGAGGTTAAGACATGCAACGAAACCTCCGTTGATCATAAATGCTCAGCCGAGAAGCAGAACACAAGAGCCAGAGGAGGATAAGTGGCAATCACGGCTTGTTAGACTCTTTGTCAGAGAGGAAGACGTGATTGATCATTTGGCGATGAGACCGGTTGATAGTAACAAAAAGAAAACGAAAACGTACAATGTTTTTGAGGAGGATCCGGACTTTGAGAACGACTACGGTCGGAGCATAGTGGTGGATAAGAAGGCTTTACATGCTTTAAAGGATTCAAGATTTGGGGTTTTCATGGTTAATCTTACTAAGGTTAAGTCACTTAAGACTAATACCACAATATTGTCTTGGTTCTAGACTTCTTGTCTTGTGTCAATGTGACTTAAAACTGGTGTATCTAATATATAGGGATCGATGATGGGACCGCATTGGAATCCTAGAGCTTGTGAGATATCGATTGTGTTACGAGGGGAAGGCATGATCCGAGTGGTCAATCAACAGTCATTGTCTTCTTGCAAGAAGAAGAGCGAGAGGTTCTTGGTTGAGGAAGGAGATGTTTTTGTGGTGCCTAAGTTTCATCCTATGGCTCAAATGTCTTTCGAAAACAGTTCATTTGTGTTTATGGGTTTTAGTACTTCAGTAAAGAAGAACTACCCTCAGTTCTTAGTAGGGCAAAGCTCGGTTCTAAAGGTATTGGATCCGGAGATACTTGCTGTGTCTTTCAATTTGAGAAATGAGACCGTCAAAAGGTTGTTGGACGCTCAAAAAGAAAGTTTGATGTTTGAGTGTGTGTCTTGTGCGGAAGGAGAGCTTGCAAAGCTTATAAAAGAGATTGAAGAAAGGAAGAGAGAGGAGGAAGAAGCTAGGAGACGTGAGGAAGAGAAAAGAAGACGTGAAGAGGAAGAAATTGAGCGGAGAAGGAGAGAAGAAGAGGAAGCAAGGAAAAGAGAAGAAGAAAGAAAGAGAGAGGAAGAGGCAGCTAAGAGACAAGAGGAGGAGCGAAAGAAACGTGAGGAGGAAGCAGAAGAGGCAAGAAAAAGAGAAGAAGAGAGACAGAGAGAGGAAGAAGAAGCTAAGAGACGAGAGGAAGAAAGGAGAAAACGTGAGCAGGAAGCAGAAGAGGCAAAAAAGAGAGAAGAAGAGAGACAGAGGGAGGAAGAAGAAGCTAAGAGACGAGAGGAAGAAAGGAGAAAACGCGAGGAGGAAGCAGAAGAGGCAAGAAAGAGAGAAGAAGAGAGACAGGGGGAGGAAGAAGAAGCTAAGAGACGAGAGGAAGAAAGGAGAAAACGTGAGGAGGAAGCAGAAGAGGCAAGAAAGAGAGAAGAAGAGAGACAGAGAGAGGAAGAAGAAGCTAAGAGACGAGAGGAAGAAAGGAGAAAACGTGAGGAGGAAGCAGAAGAGGCGAGAAAGAGAGAAGAAGAAAGGGAAAAAGAAGAGGAAATAGCGAAGAAACGAGAGGAAGAGAGGCAGAGGAAAGAGATAGAGGAAAGAGAGAGGAAGAGACGTGAAGAAGAAGAGATGGTGAAGAAACGAGAAGAGGAGAGGCAGAGGAAAGAAAGAGAAGAAGTAGAAAGGAAGATACGTGAAGAAGAAGCGAGGAAGAGGGAAGAGGAAATAAAGAGAGAAGAAGAGATGGCGAAGAAACAAGAAGAGGAGAGGCAGAGGAAAGAAAGAGAGGAANGAAGAGGAGAGGCAGAGGAAAGAAAGAGAGGAAATGGAGAGGAAGAGACGTGAAGAAGAAGAGATGGCGAAGAAACGGGAAGAGGAGAGGCAGAAGAAAGAAAGAGAGGAAGTAGAAAGGAAGAGCCGTGAAGAAGAAGCGAGGAAGAGGGAAGAGGAAATAAAGAGGGAAGAAGAGATGGCAAAGAAACAAGAAGAGGAGAGGCAAAAGAAAGAAAGAGAGGAAATGGAGAGAAAGAGACGTGAAGAAGAAGCTATGAGGAAGAGGGAAGAGGAGATAAAGAGAGAAGAAGAGATAGCGAAACGAGAGGAAGAGAGGCAGAGGAAAGAAAGGGAGAGGAAAGAAAGGGAGGAAATGGAGAGGAAGAGACGTGAAGAAGAAGCTATGAGGAAAAGAGAAGAAGAAAGAAAGAGAGAAGAAGAAGCGGCTAAAAAGGCAGAAGAAGAACGCAAGAAAGGAGAAGAAGAAGAGAAGCAGAAACCACCACCACAGCCACAACCAGCCTCCGCAGAAAATGTAGCGAATGAGTCTTAAAAGCACTGAAACTCTCGTTTTTGTACTTCTTGAATGAGTTAATTTGTTTTTCTATGTGTCTTTGGTTCTTTAGAATTTTGTAAATGGAGCATCTTATCATATAATAGAATTAAATAATAAGTGTTAAATTTCTATAATTGAATAATATTGAGATTTTAACTTCTAAAATTTATAATAAATATTAATTTATTTATAAATTAATAAATCATAGAAATATTCACAAAAGTTATAATATATTCAGTCTTTGTTTTCGTGTTTACTTATATCATTATCTGTTTTCATTATTTTTATAATATTAGATTTTCAATATTAAAAATTTTTTATACCTAAAAACAATTATTATGTTTAAATTCTTTGAAAATTTTGAATGTAAATGGATGATATGATAAGAAATATTTTAAATATCTTTATATAATAATTCACAAGTGATTTTTACAATAATCTTTATATTTTTGACCTCTCACAAAATTCTAAAAAAATGCCTCCACTTTTTTTTTCAATTAATTATTATTTAAGAAAAAATTAAAAATTTTACTAAAGAAAATTAAATTTCTCTTTCCATTCTTCCTACGTTCTTCATGATCTTCACTTTTCATAATTTTTTCATTTATATATTTTCTAATTCTATTCTTACGTTATAATATTTATTAAGTTTTAACCCACGCTATAGCATAGGATTAAGTTTTTTTTATTTATTTAAATACTTAAATATAACGAACTATGAAACCGATCCAAAATATAAAAATACCTGAATAAATTTTAAATCAAAATAACAAAAACTCCGAATTAGAGGAATCGAACCGACCCGACAAAGTATCAGATTGTATCTTAGATCTATGTACCTAAAAAACCTAACTCAAATCTGAACCAAACCCAAACCAGAACCGTATTTGTACCCGATATATTTCTATTAAATTTTGGCTTTTTAAAGTTTTTGCTATTAAATCTTTATTAGTTTTGATTTTTTATATAAAACTACTCGAACTCGATCTATACCAAACCAAACCCGACCAAAAAAATAAAACACCCGAATGAGTTCTTAAAACAAAAGAACCAAAAACCCGTAACAAAAAAAAATCCGACTCAAACCCGTGTACCCGAATATTTTTAATGCTTAGTTTTCCTTAACCAAATATTCCTTCCATTTTTTAAAACAAATATTTTCTAAATATTAATTATTATAATTTTTTTAAAATAAACGATCAAGATTTAAAAATATAAATTTAAATAAACGGCTAAGATTAGAACCTACATATTTAAATTTAGAAGATAATGTAAGATTTTTTGGATAAGGAAAATCACATATTTAAATTTACCTAATCATTAACATTAGTAAAAAAAATTGATCGGTCCAAATCATATGTTAATTTTATCCTATACTTTATAATACGTAAATTGAAGTCCAAAATGTGAGGGTACCTCCGCTTTAATATATAAAGATTTGTTATAAAACATTGAAATATCATCCTTAGTAATTTAGCCCGTGCATAGCACGAGTCTTAATACTAGTAATTAGGATTGAGCATTTTATCCGGATCCGAATATCCGATCCGGTACCGATCCGAAAAAATTGAGTTTGGATTGGATTCAGATCCTATAAAATATCTGAGTGGATATACATTTAGTATTTGACCGGGTACCAGATCGGATCGGGTAAAACCTGAGATCTGATGAGTATCCAAACAAGTTGTTGATTAAACCATATGGTTATTTATTGGTTTATTTAATAACCTCTTGTTTTCTTATCTGCATATATACAAAAAAAAACTTGTGTAATGCAATTGAATAAAAAAAATTTGTTTTTTTTTCGATTTCTTTCTCAATTATTTCATTTCTTTCAAGAATTTAAGATTAGTTTTCGAATCTTGTCTCATTTTCGGATAATTCGGATCTTTCGGGTTAATAAAAACACAGTCTCGAGACGAAATCGAATAATTCCGGTTCTTTGAATACATATCTAAATTGACTTGGTACTGAACCGAACTCGATCCGGATTTATTCAAATAACCGATTGGTACCATTTTCCCCAAAACTAAAATACTCAAAATTTGAAATACCCGACCCGAACCCGATCCGATATCCGACAGCCCTAGTAGTAATGAATAAGTTAGATATGAGTTTTACTAAAATTTTAGTTTTTCTTCAAAAAAAAGTAAGCAGTGTTAAAATTATATTTGACTAAATCCTTGTTTTAATTGTATATGTAATTATTAATTTATGATTTTGTTGAAACGATATTTTACACAGAAATGTCAAAAATATCTTTAAATTTATAATTTTTACTTTAGCCCAATTTAAAATAGAAAAATATTATTAATATATAGTAGATCCGGAAACAAAACGTGATAGCTAAACGAGTACATGATTAACCCGAATACATGTATTTATTCGAACATTTTTTAGATATTCAGGTATTTAGATACTTTTTAGTATTCAAATACTTTTTGAATATTTTTTTTGAAAATTATCATATTTGCTATGGGTATCCTCATTTGTTCTATGCTTTAGATTTGAATATGAGATTTAAACCTTAGAGCAAATTAAAAAAATATTAATGGAATAATAACAAAATTAACACAAATTTATTGTTTATTACAATTAACTAATTTTATATTTAAACTGACTTGATCAAATATAACTCATATTTAAATTAGTTTGAATCATAGTTCGGTATGCTATAATGAGTCATTTTAGTTTAAGAAATTACATGATACTCTATATTTTGGGTTAATCGAGACTTACTCAATACCCAAAATTTTGGGTAGGTTTTGTTTTGGATATTGCGTTAGTCTACGTACCTAAACTGGCTCAGTCAACTATAAGTTTGATATTAATTTGGCAAATTTGCAGTTCAATATTAATTTGGCTATTTTTTAAGGGAATTTCATGTAAAATGCCCCTTCCTTTGTCAAAATTGTCCCGCGTGCCCCCTTTTCAACACCTTGTACCGCATGCCCCTTTTTCAACTCAAAAATATAGAAATACCCTTCTCTTAAATGACGTTTCAATTGCAACTAACTGACCTAATTTTTGGGACATCACAGCGGACAGATCTTGGATTTGTGATTAGAAAGACAAGTCTTTCCATTAAAGAATACTGAGTAAAGAAGGAAGGAGTTTTACTGAGGGGAGAGAAGAAGGATCTGGAGCAATTGAAAAGGGGTGGGGAGAAGGATTACTGAGTGAAAAGGGTTTGGGAAGAACGAAGAAGCGCAGAGGAAATCGGCGTTGATTTTGGGTGAGAGAGGTAAGTCCTTTCCGAAAATTATGTCTTCCATTGATTGGTAAATTTTGTTAAAGTTTTTACATTTTCGGCGTAGAAAGGGACAATCGTTTCTCAGAACTGGTTTTGTCCGTTTTTAACGAGGGCAAACACAAGTAGAAAAAATTTTGGGTTTGTAAATTTTTTGGTAAGATTATGAGTGGGGAAGACATACGAAATCACATCTGCGTTTTATTTGTCCACAGAGTCGTTAAAAAGTATGAAAGTTGTTATGTTTTTGGAAGTAGCTTTTATTAACGAGATCCATGACGTTATTCTAGGGAAATGACAACGATAGGGGTTGGTCCATGTCGAAAAGGGAACAATATCACTACACTACGCCCAACAAAATAAATTAGTCTATGTCGACACTAGAAGAAAAAAACATGTTGACAAATTGAAGTATGAAGAGAAGAAATTGACAAAGATTTGTCATTCCAGAATTTTCCTTCCAGATTTGTCTATGTCATTAGAATAGTCATCAATACAAATGTCTCCCATATCCAAAAGGTGAGCATGTTAATCCATGTCCACAATGGCACAATATAATTACAAATTCCATCATATCATGTCATGAGCAACATGATTTCAACTTCAATAATGGTACATAATAATTGTCCACATCCATAAATGATATCTTTAAATGCTGGAGAAACATAAGTCCACGTGCACAACAAATGATTTCCAACTAAATGAACAAGGAAGAGAAGGAATACTACCAAGACTATCCCAAAATAATACAACTTATCAGAAAAATAATTAAGAATAATTGTCCACGTCCACATATGATAGCTTCAAATAATGGAGAAACATAAGTCCATGTCCACGACAAAGGATTTCCAACTAAATATACAAGTAAGAGAAGGAATACTACCAAGACTATCCTAAAATAATACAACTTACCGGACTAATAATTAAGAATAATTATCCACGTCCCGAGATGATATCTTTAATTGATGTTAAAAAATAAGTCCACGTCCACAACAAGTCCACATATCTCAGCTTAAATAGTTGGAGAACCATAAGTCCACGTCCACAACCAAGTATATAATCGCATATTGATGAGGACTAAAATTTACCAAGTCCTGAAGGTCAAAACACAACCTACTAATGTAGTTGATAGTTATTTGTCCACGTCCTCAAGAATGACATTCAAACTTATTCTTAGTATGCAACTTCAAAATTGACAATTTACCAACAACTTTGCAAGACGAACATAAAACGAACAACTGGGGACGTACATGGAATTTTATTAGCAAACTGTAGTCCACTGACCTGAATATGAATAGAGTTTTTGATGGTGAAGAGTGAATATGAGAGCCTATAAATACGAAATTAAAGGATTGGAGAAAATATATTCAGGCGATTTGACGACCAATCCTTGGAATACTGGTGAAGGAGTTTCAATCGGTCGGAATTGGGAATCTCTGAGTAAATAATTTGAGATGGAGGAGAAAGATAAACAAAAATTTGATGGAATAAATAATTAAAAAATTAATAAAAGGAGAAAGAAAGAGAATTTCGGGCATGAAATACAGGTTGAAATGAGAAAAAAAAATCCAAATAATTTAAAATCATAGAAGGCATTTCATATAATTTCCAAAAGAAAAAGGGTATTTGACATAATTTTCTCTTTTCTTAAAGTTTACTTTTTTTTTTCTGGCGTGAACAGTAATATTGTTAGTCAACATACCAATTTAGATAATGATAGTTCAATATTTTTTTTCATTGGTAGTTCAATATTAATTTAACTTTAGTATTTTGTTTGACATTTTTCTCATTCATTATTTTGCAATACCCATTTCTGCTAAACCCTATGTCCTAAAGACTTCAATTCTATCTCTCCCTCCTTCGTTTCCGGTGGCCGACGTTTCTGTCAATGACGTCTCGTCTCTATCTCCGTTTCTTGCGCCGCTTCTCCACCGCCGTTACAGATTCTTCGAGCACTGCGTCTTCCGGCGCAATCACTGTCTCCAAAGCGAAGTCCAAACTCCGTAAAGTACATGATCCTGACAAAGCCTTAGCTATTTACAACTCCGTCACCAACAATTCCTCATCTCCTTTCTCCTCTCGCTACGCCATGGAACTCACTGTCCAACGCCTTGCTAAATCTCAACGCTTCTCCGACATCGAAGCTTTAATTGAGTCTCACAAAAACGACTCAAAGATCAAAACAGAGCCTTTTCTCTCTACACTAATCCGATCTTATGGACGAGCTTCCATGTTTGATCATGCTATGAAGTTGTTTGAGGAAATGGATCAGCTTGGCACTCCAAGATCTGTTATTTCCTTTAATGCCTTACTCGCTGCTTCTCTTCATTCCGATTTGTTTGAAAGAGTCCCCCAACTGTTCGACGAAATTCCTCAAAGGTATAATATTACTCCTGATAAAATTTCCTATGGTATGTTGATTAAGTCATATTGTGATTCTGGTTCGCCAGAAAAGGCTATGGAGACTATGAGGCATATGGAAGCTAAAGGCGTGGAAGTTACCATCATTTCTTTCACCACCATTTTAGGTTCCTTGTATAAGAATGGCTTACAAGTTAAAGCGGAAAACTTGTGGACAGAGATGGTCAAAAAAGGCTGCGAATTGGATAACACAGTTTATAATGTTAGACTCATGAATGCTGCAAAGGAAAGCCCTGAAAGAGTTCAAGAACTGATGGAAGAAATGAGTAGTGTGGGATTGAAACCTGATACAATTAGCTATAACTATCTTATGACAGCTTACTGCTTGAAAGGACTGATGGGTGAAGCCAAGAAACTGTATGAAGGGCTTGAGCAAGAACATAACTGTGTTCCAAACGCAGCAACGTTTAGGACATTGATATTTCATTTGTGTATAAACGGGTTGTATGACCAAGGTTTAACAGTGTTCAAGAAGAGTGCGTTGGTACACAAGATTCCGGATTTCAAAACCTGCAAGCATTTGACTGAAGGATTGGTGAAGAATAACAGAATGGAAGATGCAAGAGGAGTGGCTAGGATTGTGAAGAAGAAATATCCTCCTCGTTTGGTAACAGAGTGGAAGAAACTAGAGGAGAAGCTTAGTTTGTATTCAAAGACCAATACTGTTGCTTCATCTATTTCCTAAAGAAGACAAGTTTTAGATCAAGAAAGAGATGATGGTGCATAAATAGCTCAAGAATTTGCTTTAGAAGATCTGGTTTTTGTTTGTGCTTGCTTCCTTTATATCAAAATCATGTATGGTTCATTCTATATAGTTCTTAAGTACTGATTAGAAAACAATGTTATCTAATTTTGTAAGATCATCACTCATTTGAATTTTTTAATCATTTGGTGTTATTTGTCATATGGTTTGTAATAGTAAGGCTTATATTTTTTTTTGTTAACAATAATTGAATTCACAAGATTTGATCTATAGCATAAGACTATGTAGTTGTGATCTATATCATAAAAGTAGTCGTGATTATGTAGTTGTGAAAGATCAAATCCTTAATGTCAGAGTCATCATATGGATCATCTTAATCAGCGGACTGAAAATAACTCGGCAAACAAGGTTTTCAAATCCATATCAAATTCAAGTAAATTATGTGGATTTAAAATCAACTTAACAACTTTATTATCAAGTAATTTCACTAAAAATGTTTAAATATAGTGGGCCTAAATGAAAAAGCTTAATGGGCTTAACAGCCCATTATTGGCGGTTCCATTTTGAAAAAACCCTTTCTTTACTGTTCGTTCGGAAAATCTCCTGAAGTCCCAAGTAGTTGAAACCTCAGATTTCTCAATCGCAAGGCTGTTTTTTCCCGGCGACGGAGTAAGAAAGAGGGAGAAGACGATGACGACTCGAATTGCTCCCGGAGTTGGAGCTAATCTTCTAGGCCAACACTCCGCTGAGAGGAACCAAGACGCTACTGTCTACGTTGGAAATCTCGATCCTCAGGTTCAAGCTTTTAACTTTTTGAACTTCTATGTCTTTCTTCTCGAACTTTCTTGTGCTTATTTTGTAACTTAATGCCATTTTTCTTGCATGCCTGAAGAAGAGTAATTTTAGGTTTTAGGATTGATTCGGGTTTGTTTTTGTTCGTTTCTCAGTTTCAATTTTCATCTCGCTCCGTCAATTTAGTTGAATATTTGGTGAAATTGACCCATTTGCCTCTTTGAATATCAGCTTTCTGAAGAACTGCTTTGGGAATTGTTCGTTCAAGCTGGACCCGTTGGTAAGTTCTTCTATTTCTAATGAATGTTGTTTAGTGGAACAATCATAGGATTTGGTTAGTACAAAATCCTGACATAAGCTCCTTCGGATTTTGGATTGCATTAGTTAATGTCTATGTCCCGAAAGATAGGGTGACGAATCTTCATCAAGGATATGGATTCATTGAATTCCGTAGTGAAGAAGATGCTGATTATGTAAGTATTGCTCTACTGTGTGAGGAATTTTAGACTTTTTTTTGGTTGCACGATTATAGATATCTCGATGTTTTATGCAGGCAATTAAGGTTCTTAACATGATTAAGCTCTACGGGAAGCCTATTCGTGTTAACAAGGTATCAAATTGTTTCTCTAAATCTCATTATGTAGCATCCCATTGTTCGGTTTCTAATAAATCCATGAAAGCTTAAAATCTTGCGGATGGCTTTCATGAGTTTTGATACAGGGACTTGTTTAATTCCCCTCCTAGGCGATGCTAACATTTTGTTTGCTTATTGAAATGGTATTAGGCATCTCAAGATAAGAAGAGCTTGGATGTTGGTGCTAACCTTTTCATTGGGAACCTCGACCCTGTAAGTATCTTGGTGGTATACTCTAATTTTGTTACTCTACAAAGCTAAATTAATTTTGTAGTTGATCAGAGTTTGTTTTATAGGATGTGGATGAAAAGCTGTTGTATGATACTTTTAGCGCTTTTGGTGTGATTGCTGCTAATCCTAAGGTAATATCTCTATTCTTTTAGATTTGTGTCCATGATTCGTGATCTCTTTAACTGTCTCCTGTCACTGATTCGACAGTAAATTCATTTAATCTTCTTTCCGCTGCATAAAAGGAATAGCCTTTCGATTTAGACTCTGATTATAAAAACTTTTCATTTCAGATAATGAGAGATCCCGATACTGGAAACTCGCGAGGTTTTGGTTTCATCAGCTATGACTCCTTTGAGGCATCTGATGCTGCTATTGAGGTAAATCTCTGCTTCTTTCATGACTCTCGTTTCTTTGAACTTGCTTCCAAGAACGGGTCCAACATATTTCAACACACTTAACTTCTCCGATCTACTAATCCAATAATAGTATATTCCTTTGATCTTTCTCTGACCGTTGTAGGCAATGACTGGACAATATCTGTGTAATCGTCAAATAACAGTCTCTTACGCATACAAGAAAGACACCAAAGGAGAGCGCCATGGAACTCCAGCAGGTTAGCAGGCTCTTGATACTCGTCTTTGTTTTAACTTAATAGATTCAGTTTCTATCCGTCAATGGTACTAGAAAACACATTACTCTTGTGAACTGCAGAGAGGCTTTTGGCTGCCACAAATCCAAGTTCTCAGAGAAGCAGACCCCATACACTGTTTGCAAGCGGCCCACCAACGCAGCTCAATGCTCCTCAGGCAAATGGGGTTCCACGTCCTTTTTCCAATGGTAATATGCAACCTGTCCCAGTTCCAGTCCTTCGTCCACCACCACCACCACCTCCACAAGC
>WJSH01008570.1:80389-92470 GCA_009757365.2 Lepidium campestre | reverse complement strand
TTGAAATCAACAAACCAATAACACTAAACTTTGAAAGATTTATAAAGTCATTTAAATTCCTTTTATTTGAATAACACATGACTTTGAATGACTTTTTAAAATCTTATATCGAATAACACATTGACTTTTAATGATTGTAGACAAGATTTTAAAATATCAAAACCAATAACACACAACTTTAATAAACTCTCTAAAAGTCAAAATTGAATAACATCAAACTTTAAAAAATTTATAACTCTTTATAAATCATAAAATCAATAAACCCCCTTAGAAAATTATGGCAGAATATTTTATTTTTGTCAAGCGGTAAAATATTAGTCAACTAATCAGCAATATGACAATAATGTGTGGTCAAAAATATTTTAGTCAAAGTTTTAAGGACATATTTTTAATGAAATATTTTGGTCCAAACATAGTCAAAATGGTCAATAATATGTCATTAAAGTATTGCAAACAAGAATTTTGGTAAAAAAATATCATTAAAACATGGTCAAAATTATAAACAGAATCTAAAAATTTAAAAATAAGTGAACTGTCTAATACATTTTTCACAATAATACATGTGTAACTATATTTGATAAAAAAATACAAATGTGATTAAAATATTACATAATATATTTACTTATGATGATATAAAAATATTGGAATAACTCAAAATCATATTCTACAAATGTATATATACTATACTAAAATCACATAGTTATTATAACTAGTTATTATTACAATATTAAATTATATAAAATTAAAATTCTAAATTAACATGGATTATATTTATATTATAAAAGCTCTATTATGCGAGCCGACTATTTATATTATATTATAACTAATAGTTAGGATGATCCAGCTAATGATTATGGCGTCAGGGGTTCGAATCCTCCCCTCTACATATTGGTAGACTTAAAGGGGATTTTAGACAATGAATTTTAAGGTATGGATCAGACTTTATTGACTTAATTATTGACAAAAAAAAAATCCTCCCCCGATAGGTATTGGACAAGCTCCACTATTCCCTTGAATCATGTGGAATATTTGGTCAAATGGATGCTGTTTGGAAGTGAGACACGAAACAAGCTGGATTAGGTTGGATCTCGACCGATCTGTTGTCAAATTAAATATAGGATTTCACAAGTGTGTGTCAGAATGTTGATTCACCCCTGATCACTTAGAGTCTTTGCCTCCGGGAAGTCATGATTGAATCCCGCAAGTAGGGGAAACAATACGTGATCATCGAATCTAATTGTCAAGCTCTTGTCAAGGCAGTAGTTTCGAGATGAAAATCTATCGAGATCTTCGGCCAGAAGGAACGAACGTTGATTGAACCATTCGAGAATTCTGATTCATTTGTAAATTTTGATTCATTTGAGTAAGAACAAAACTATTATCATCATGAAGACTGAAGTTGTTTGGAACCGAAGAGATTTAGTAAGATAGTTTACTTTTTGAGGCTAATTTGGGAGACAGTTAAAACATGTTTTACATCATTTGCTCATATATCTTTTTATATAAAATTTGCATTGATAAAATCATAGTAAAATCTAAGAAACCGAAATAAATTTTAGATTTGAAAGGAATTAAATCTACTCTTTTAACTATTATTAGATTATATGATATATAAAGAAGAATAAAATATTTAATTTTTTTTTTGTCATATTCCTAGATTTGGTGATAAAATTTATATAATATTCCATTTTGAATTTACATGTAGGACATGTGTTGAAATTTTGTCATTTACCTTAATTTTGTAAAACTTAAAAAAAAAAAAAAAATTCATTTACTATCGAAATATAAATCGTAATTACATCTTGATAATAGACACCTAAATATGAAGAATGTGGGCATTATCTAATACTTCATCAGCTATACAGAATTTCCCTCGAGATTTCATTTGGGAAAATCTTACCTACCTTTTCTAAGGTATACCAAAATCAGATGAAACGAGATTGTTCCCTTGGATTATCTGAAATTTATGGAAAGGAAGAAATGATAAAACATTTTCAAATTTGGTATACGATCCACGCTTAATTATTAAATAGGCGGAAATTGAGTCCTTAGAATGGTTTGTTGTTGCATCTATTCCCATTATGTCATCTATGCCAGGAAATAATACTCATTCTTCCCTCTAGCCCCAAGTGTTATTCCCTTTTACCACCGATCAGACATTCACATGATATAAATGCTTTGTTGATGGTTCATGCAAAGCCGGCCCGAAATAATTTGATGCCTAAAGCAATTTATAAAATAAATGTCCTTATTTTTTTCTTGATTAAAATCAAATAATGAAGTTTTTGGTTCCTCTATCACGTATATTAGAGTTTGTCCAAACGTGAAAACTACTTAAACACTAAAATAAAAAGTAGGAATCAAATGTAGGTGTTAAATAGCAGTAAAGCCAATAATCAACCCAAAACTTAACCATCTATTTTTTTTAGTAACTCCTAAGTCCTAATCTTATCTTCATAAAAAACCTCAAACCTAATATAAACATTTTTCACGATCAACAAGCTTTTTATAAATTTTGACTATAAAACTGGTTTCAGTTGCTCTAATACTTTTGATGCACCACAAAAAGTATTGCAAATCTTTTTAATTAAGTAATGGAATGATGAGACTGAGAAGTGACTGTAGATACCGAGATATTAAGCAATATCGTTAAAAAAATTAAGCAACTTAGTGTAGAAAATTAAATTTAATCACATCTAACCATACATCGTTTAACATTTACAAATTTGTAGAATTGCAAGTTTAATACTTGCAGAGTTACATATATAGGATTTGCCGAATTTAAACTTATGGTTATGCTTATGGTTTGACTATAAGCATGAAAAACAAGAAATGAACAAAATCTAACAAAGACCATAAGCATAGGAAAAACTAGTGTTGGAGATTGAATGTGAAGAACTGAGGATGGAAAGAAGCTGGAAAAATTGATGAAGTTTTGGGTGGTATTGTGGTGATAGACAAGAGATTATTTTAGTTATGTTGGTTAATAAATAATTTAATATAAATTAATAGTAAAAGAAATTAATTGAAACTAGTTTAGATTATAAAAAAAAAATTAATCGAACAAGGAAAAGAAATCAGCTTAAACGAAAATGACAATACAATTGAATTAACGAAGCTTGAAAAAAGGGAAAAAATAATTAGACAACAAAGGAGGGATTCGAACTTGCACAATGGCCATAATCATTAACTACGCTTGACCAATGTACCAACTAAACTTTTCCCCAAATGGTGCCCTAAGTTTTATTTATACATTGTGCTGCATAAAACCCTTGCTTGTTGGGCTTTAACTCAGGGTCGGGTCTGGTTTATGGAAGTTATATGATCTCTTGTTTAGGCTGGGTTGAATTTGTTTTCCAGATTCAGCATCGGGCATGCTCTGGAGCTTTGAGCATTCGTAGGAGTCTCTCTGCTCTCCATACGGAAGTTGAAGCAGTTTTATGGTAATGAAGTATTTGATAGCATTAGATATCCTCGAAGTGGAGCTGGCGAGAGACTGTTCAGATGTTTTCTTAATGGTCACAAATCCTGAAGATTGATCGGCTTTTGCTTCCTATCTAAAAAATTATACAAAATTTAAGAGTTCGTTTCAGTTATTTTCTCTACATGTAATCCTTAGGTGCTTAAATCATTATGTTGGTTATTTTACCCGTTGTAGTAGAGAAGCTCTTACTTTTCATCCGATGTAATTTTCTATAAATAATAAAAATCAATGCTGACAAAAAAAAAAATTGAAGAGAGAAACGTATCTATCCAATTAATTTAGAGCTAATTTTACACTAAATGAAACTAGATTCGCAATTATATAAAACTGCCAATAAACATTACATCGTTCTTCTACTTTCGATTTTATCTGGTTAACATGGAATAACCAGATTTGAATATTAAATTGTATATCATGATTTACTTCTTCTTTTTTGTCGTTCTATGCATTTTGTTAATTTTCCATTTATATATGTTCTTTGATCGATAATGGTGTTTTTTTTGCTTAAAAAGTTAATAAAGATGCAAACTTGATAAAAATATGTAAATCTTACAATCTGTAGAACCTTAGCTAACACATAGATGATTGTTTTGCTGTAATAATTAATGAATGATTTCACTTAAAATAGTTATATATATAAAATAAAATTTTAAGCATCCAAATGATATTAAACATGTTTTAAAGTAAATTGTAATTGTCAAGAATTATGTGGCTCAGTTGGCTTGCCCCTGTCCCCTGATGTAGTTTAGCACAAGGTGGAGAGTTCGAATTCCTACTGCATCTCCAATTAGAGTATTTAAGCTATGAATCGAGGCTTGTTGATCTAATTGTCGACAAACAAAAAAAGTAAACTGTAACTTTTTCTTAATCCGAACCAATCAAGTTAATTGAATACTAGCAAGTAAATGGTTTGACAAAAAAAAAAATATCCCAAAGTTTCTTAAATCTTGTCTAATTTGGCTTCCAATAATTTTTATCACGTTTCCAATCGGAATTTTTTTTAAATCATGTTTTCACCATGATTTCGAGGGTATTCGGTTCTAAAATGGGAAAAGAACCTAAGACCGAGTTTCTATGCAAATTTGGTTACAGCCATACAAAAAAATTATCTAAAAATTAATATATATTTTTTGCAGTCAAATTTTTTTATATAGTCAATTTTCAATTTTGTCGCGTAATTAATTTCAAATTTTTGTGCTTAATTAATTTCATTAAAGAGTTAGTTATATTTTTATATCAAGTTTCTGAAGTCTAAGAAATATATAGATTCATTTCCAAAAAATTACATGATGTGTTATCTATGTTGACTATTATCGTTCTGATCATATCAATTTTAATCACATATATTGTTTGTGCATTTATAATTTTTTCTGAATGATAGCTATGTTTCACTTTCATTAATAAAAATATCAATGCTCTATTAAGATTGCATAATAGACAAAAGTTTTAAAAGAGGAAAATAAATAGAAGATGTTTGTTGAAAAAAATAAAAATAAAAGAAAGAAAGATGTTCTTCGTCATTCTTGTAATGTATGATGTTGATTTCCTCTATGGAATTATATTGTACCTTATTTTCTTTAAAATGGTTCATTTTCATTATGGATATACTCATCACAATTGTTGATGCATATTATTTATTAAAATACTATATAAAATACAACCAAACCTTAAATAAGATATTAACAAGAATGCAAAGATGTATTATTTAAACAGAATAAGTTGAAATGTAGATACTTAATACATAAACTCTTATATATATAAGACCTTCTTTAACCACCACTGAATATTTGAAAGCTTCATCGTCACTTATCTGATACCATTGACTCTATTCTCTGGTTTAATTTTTCGTGCCATGAATTTTGTTATGTAACTTACGATATTTTCTTTTATTTCTTGCACAAAACCGTTTTTCTTTGTCTTTGGTTGTCTCAAACTTGTAGTGAGATGATATATGTGCAGCAAATTTCTGAGATGTATCAAACACACGGTTACACTTAGGACATGTGTATGGACCGTATTTCTCATGTGTTAGACTATGTGTTTTACCATCATATCCATCCTCGTCACTTATGTTGGTTTGTTGAGGTATTGTTCTTGAAGATTGACCATGTTGGAGAACATTGACTTGTTGAGGGATTTCTCTTGAAGATTGACCATGTTGGATAACATTTTGGTCATGATTTTGGTTTGAAGACAAGTGAAACATATCTGAATTTTGGTGATATGTAGAATTTAGACATGGAAAAACGACACTAAGAGGTGTAGGATTACAAATATAAGTTCTAGAATTCATGACATTAGTGAGACGTTCAATATCAGACTGAACAATGTGATCAAGTGTATTAGAAGGAACAATAGTTGTAAACCTACGAGTGATAATCTGAGTGAAAGAAACTCGATGAGGATTATTTTCAATAGGACCAGAAAGAGAATCATTGTTTCTTCTCATCACATTATTGTAATTCACATGTGAATTATAAGATCTAAAAGAAGAAGAAAGATGTGAATTTTGATAAGAAGTAAACGAATGAGATGAGGAAAAGAAATCTTCATAGTTCATGTGACCAGAAGGAATGAACATCGATTGATGAATCATATTAGAACTTTGATTCATTTGTAAAGAAACAAAACCATGAAGGTTAGAATCATCACCAGGAAGATTGAATCTGTTTGGAAAAGAAGGCATTTTGGGTTAATTAAGAATATACTTAGAACATGTTTTTTTATCATTTGCATATGTGTCCTTTTATACAAAATTTGCATTGATAAAATCAAAATATAATTTTAAAAGCGGAAATTAACTCTTTTTATTGAAAGGAAAGAAATCTATTATGTTAACTATTATTAGATTTTAGTATATATAAATAAAAAGAAAAAAGTATTTAATAATTATTTTTGCCAGAGTATAGTGATGCAAAGTTGATTTCCTGTCATATACGTAGATTCGGTAGTAAAAAATATAAATAGTATTCAATTTGAATTGATTTGCATCAATATACATAGAAAATAAGTTATTTAGGAATCATGTAAGAAAAAAAATATATAGGGTATTGTAGATTTTTTTGGACCAAAATACCCCTAATATTAATAAAAATGTGTGATATTGTGTAGGTTGATATTAGTTGGTAAACATAATATTACCCATATATAGATGTTATTTGTACCGTAAACATATTGTTATATGTATATAGACATTGTTAATGCCATACACATAATGTTATTCATATATATTATGTCAAACATAATTGAATATTGTCTTGTAAACATAATTTTACACATGTATAGATGTTGTTAGTGTCATAAACATAGATTTATACGTATATAGAAGTCGTTGTAGACTAAAGAAAATATTTTTATGGTGGTAAACATAATGTTATCTGTATAGAGATGTTAGTGTTGTAAACATAAAGTTACATGTAGACGTCGTTGTTGTATAATGAATAAGATATTTTTATGTTTGTTTGTAAAAAAAGGGTAAAATAAACATTTTATGTGGAGAAAGAATTAGATAATGGGACTCATAAGTAGTTACTTAATTAGTTTATAAGTTATGTATATATGGTGTAATTTTTCTTGAATTTAAGAATGTACGACATGTGCTGAAATTTTATCATTTACCTTAATTTGGAAAAAATAAGTAAAGAAAGAAAAAAAGGATTGTTGACTGAATCTAATAAGACATTTGGTTCCATTTACAATCGTAAAAATAGATATCTAAATCATAAATTTGCTCATCTCTTATTATTTTGTGGTTATATATGTCTCAACTAATAGTTCAGACATATGAAGACTCTATTCTATTGCATGTGTTTGGGGATTTAAAGAGATTTTTATGATGGACTTGGATTTGAATTATGG
The DNA here is from genome assembly GCA_009757365.2 of Lepidium campestre. Classification (NCBI taxonomy): domain Eukaryota; kingdom Viridiplantae; phylum Streptophyta; class Magnoliopsida; order Brassicales; family Brassicaceae; genus Lepidium; species Lepidium campestre. The sequence goes on along the minus strand of WJSH01008570.1, from coordinate 85,128 downwards.
ATCGGAGTTTGTCGATCCAACTCTTAACAAAAAAAAAAAATAACAAATTTGAGGAAAGAAACATGTCTCTCCAATTTAGAGATAATATTAACTATATGAAACTAGATTCAAAATTACATCTTCATAATAAACATTAATATAAAATTTTCATAAAATAATAATTAGTCAACTAATAAACACTACAAATTAAAAAATTAAAAATCATCTTGAATCGAAATAATATAATGTATATAACAAAAATTCAATAAGATAATATGGAAATTATTTTTTAGAAACTCCTATTTAAAAATATAGTATCAATATGACCCAGACATGACAAGTTCAACCCCTCTCTACTACAATTTGATAGATTATAAGAGGATTTTATTCAGTGGATTCTAGGCTATAGATCGGATTTTGTCAATCTAATTGTTGAAAAAAAAAAATGGTACCAATAATATAATTCTTTTAATAGAATAAGTTGACAAATAAAAATTTGAGACACAAAATGTTCTTCTTTCACCATCACCAAATGTTTGGAAACTTCAAGGTCACTTATTCACTATCACTAAGTTCATCATCTGATTTAATCTTTTGTAACTCACCATAACTTTCTTAATATAACTTACAATGTTTTCTTTTATTTTTGAGGAAATCTTTGATCTCTGTTTTTGTTTGTCTCAATATTGTATACATAACATATGTGCACCAAACTACATGAGAAATACTAACATTATCTTTATTTATTTTTTGTTAACATTCATATATATTATAGAAGACCATCAAAATGGCTAAGGGATTACATAAGAGAAATCACAAGCTGCACCTCTACAAGAACGAGTCAGAGTGTCAGCTTTATAATTAAGACCTCTAGAAATCAAATGCAACGAAAAAACAGAGAAGAGACTCTTCAAACGCAGGAAATCTTTATAGTAAGGAAAGAACGCCGACCAGTCTTCATGAGATGAGAGAAGCTGAATAACATCAGAACAATCTGTCACCATTTCTATCTCCAACATCTGTAGATTAAGAAGACTCTCCATCGCCCATAAAATCGCCTCCACTTCAGAATGCAGAGCTGACAAACTTCTTCTCACACCCCGATCTCCCATACAAACACCATCTACTGAGTCAGGGAAAGCGACCCAGCCAAGGTCTGAAAGGGGATCGTCTGCTTTCCATGATCCGTCAATAAAGCACTGGTACCCCGTAAATCCAGGATGAACTAACATTTTCTTTATAAAACTAACATTTCTATATTCCATTAAATATGTTCAAGAGGCTTTTTCTCATTTTCCTCTAAATAACAATTTTTGTTTGTGTCAACAATTGGATCAATAAGACTCGATTCATAGCCTAAATGCTCTAATTGGAACTGAGTGAGATACAAACTCACCACCTGGTGCCAAGCTAGATCTGGGAAAACCAACTGGACCACCTGAATCTTGGCCTCTAAATAACAATTTTTAAGTCGTGATATATAATATTTTTACAAATCGTCCAAATTCAAGATACATGCATACTTAGAGTTTAAAGAACTGAAAAGAGATTGATCTTATTAAACTGAAACGATGGCTATATATAGCCTTACAAAGACAATGAAACTGGAACAAAGAAACTGAACCAAAAATAATTAAACCAACTCGTAATTGACTCTCTAATAACAGAGAAGTCTTTATTAAACTTAAACTAGCATCTCACTACTTTAGATATCAACTCAACATTCCCTCCCTTAAGCTAAACTTATGACAGTTTAGCTTACAACTTGAACATCACATCAAACAGGTCTCTGAGTTTCATCCATATTGTCACCATCTTCATGAACCTTTGTTTTATACACCCAATTTCCACCAATTGGTTTGACTCCCTTAGGTAACTCTATAAGTTCCCAAGTATGATTTCTTTCGAATGAGTCAATCTCAGCAAGCATTGCTCCTTTTCATTCTTTGTGTCTCACAACATCATCAAAAGGATCAATCTGATCATTCTCTCCTACCATCACCAAAGCAAGTAAGTTTTTTTTCAATAGATTATCTCCTGTTTCAGAATCCTCCATACACCATGATGGCCTCCTTTCTCTTATTGTCTTCCCTTGCACGTTGTTTGGCTCCTCATCATTCTCATTTTTTCTTTTATCATTAGTATCAGCCTCCTGTTGTAAGGATTTGTGTGTCATTTCTTATGTTGGTTGTTGCTCTTCAACAAAAGCCATAAGCAAGATGTCCTCATTCATGTCCACTTCAACATAGTTAGCCTTGTCCCACTCAGGGCATTCATATTGAAAATGCCCCAATTTGTGACACTTGAAGCATTCCACAAGCTCTTTATTAAAAGAACCTCGTCCTCTACCTCTACCTTGACCTCCTCTAAACATTCTTTGCCATCTTCCTCTGTTTGACATCTCCTCTTGTGTAACTTTTAACACTTGTTCTTCCTCTTGGTTTCCTTGCATTCTTTGCTCATGAACAAGTAAACTCCCATGTAGTTCATCAATAGTTAATGTACTTAAATCATTTGACTCTTCAATTGAACACATGATCTAAGTACCTTGCTTACCACAATGCTTTGTTCTATCGTTTCACCATTGGTTTTCATTTTGTTGACGACACTCAATATTCTCCCCAAAAAACTATCAATCTTTTCACCTTCTTTCGTAACAAGCAACTCAAACTCTCTCCTTAATGCTTGCAGTTGTGCTCTTCTCACCTTGGTAGAGCCTTGATACTTTTGCTTCATTGAATCCCAAATAGCTTTCGATGTCCCATTGTCAAGAATAGTTTCTAAGATCTCTCTGTCTATGGCTTGGAAGAGGTAGTTCTTGACCTTTAAATCCTTCAGTTTGGCATCTTCAACCATTTTTCTTTGTGCCTCGCTTGCAGACGTCGCTCCGATTGCAGCAGTTGGAATCTCTTCATCCACAAGGCTCCACATCTCCTTACTCCTTAGGAAATTCTCCATTGTCATTGATCAAAAATTGTAATGACCATCAAACCTTGGAATAGCTGGCTGCACAAACTTCTCTATCGTAGACATCTTTTATCTCTTCACTCACTCACTCTTTTTTATCTCTTCACTCACTCACTCTTTCTTTCTCTCTCTCACTCTTTCTTTCTCTCTCACTCACTCTTTCTTTCTTTCTCTCTCACTCACTCTTTTTTTCTTTCTCTCTCACTCACTTTTCTCACTCCATTTTTGATCTTTAATTTTGCTATGATACCATATGTTAACTTAGAGTTTAAAGAATTGAAAAGAGATTGATCTTATTGAATTGAAACGATGGCTATATATAGCCTTACAAAGACAATAAAACTGAAACAAAGAAGCTGAACCAAAAACAATTAAACCAACTCGTAACTGACTCTCTAATAACAGAGAAGTCTTTATTAAACTTAAACTAGCATCCCACTACTTCAGATATCAACTCAACAATCATCAATACCTTATGTAAGATTCGATTTCACCAGTTATTGTTACAGAAAAATTTTGCAACTTAAATTTTTATTTCTCTTTACCTTGAAATCATCCATATAAATTTTCAGTTTGAACTAAGTTTTGTAAAATTTTGATTTTTGAAATCTTTTAATTAATTAACTATTTCTTACCAACCATATATTTCCACATTATGTATCACATGTAAAAAAGATGTTACTTTTAAATATTAAATATTGTTCTTCAAAAAAATAAAATAAAAAGGTTTTATATATATTCTTAAAACTTTATCATCATGACATATATAATCGTACCAATAAATAACTTGGCCAATATGGATGGCCTCAGTTTCATGCTGAGAGCATTGGCCAATATGGATGGCCTCAGTTTCATGCTGAGAGCATTAGCCAATATTGATGGCCTCCATCACTTTGCCTTAAATTAGTATAACATGATAATGATAATGTTGTATATATATATTCCTTTTGATATGATTTAAGTTTTCTGTTTTCTAAAACTATTGAATATGTACGTATGGTAACAATTAACTATTAAATTAAAGTAAATAAAATCCGACATCAACCTTGATGAGACACGAGATCCTTCGTTTTTGGAATGTCCCTTATACTTTTACAGTTTGGTCGGAGCTAACTCAATGACTGCGTGGACGTAAGCTCTCTCTCAAGGCTCAACTAGTCAACCTCAAGTAGAAACTTGTCATGTTGATTTATGTCAGGAATCGATTTCTCTCAAACACGAAAATACTAGTCATTTTTATTTGGTCAAGAACATTTACATGACTTTTTCCAAACTTTGGAAGATTATAGGTCTCGACTCAGAATCTCCTTGTTAACAAAAAAAAGTCTCAACTAATCAGAATCAATGTTCGATCTTCAAGGCTGCTAGATAAAACTCTTGTTCTTATGATCTTTAAAACTTCCATCATCACAAAACGGGCCTCATCATATTCATCCAACTAAAACTCGGCCAAATCCATATACGGAGAGACTCGATCATTCAAGAACGATCGGAAATTCAAAGGTAAAGACTAAATAAAAACAAAAAAAAAGGTCTCTTTTTCAGTTTGTTTGGCTCGAGTGTTTTGGTTTTGATGGTGTCGACGTAGGTTCCAAAACATTTGTACATATTGCATTTCTCTAACTTTAACTTTAGTATATTTATTGGGGTCATAGATTGTATTGATTGCACCACCTGGATCTCTAGGTTTCTGCCGACATACTAACCTTTGTTGACCTCTATAAAATCTTGACTAAAGGTTTACTATCCCTCAACTTTGGATTTGAGAAATTAGCTACCGTCTATTTTCTCGA
>WJSH01008570.1:51387-71270 GCA_009757365.2 Lepidium campestre | reverse complement strand
TGTTTAGTTGTACTTGTCCTGGTTTTTAGGATGTGTTTGCTCAAGTGTTTGCTTGTACTTGTCCTGATTCTTAGGATGTGTTTGCTCAAGTGTTTGCTTGTACCTGTCCTGGTTTTTAGGATGTGTTTGCTCAAGTGTTTAGTTGTACTTGTCCTGGTTTTTAGTATGTGTTTGCTCAAGTGTTTAATTGTACTTGTCTTTGTTTATACATAGAATGAGTGGCATTTCGGGCCAAATCCGCTTGACCGGGATAGGCATATGAAGAAAAAAACTCCACCTGGCCGGGGAAAGAAGCCACGGGATAAGAAAACAAAACGTGAGTGGCTTTGTTTTTATCTTCTTAGTACCACACAACTCTTGGTGCTTCTGTGCTAGATCTTTTGTTTTGTTTGTGTATTAGGATGGCACAGAGAAGGAAATCCCGACTATGACTTTGACACTGATGCTAATAATACATTCGAGAAGAAATGGAGAGAACGCTGGACAACTCAATCTCAGAAGGCCTCATGTTCTAGAGACTCGACATCGGGATTTGAATGGAGAGAAGGCTGGTGCTGGACCACTCAATCTCAAAGGAGCAAAAGATGGAATGATGAGTCTTGTGAAGAACCTTTGATTGCTGGATCTCGGTCTGAAAGGATTGTTTTGGGCTTGCCTCTAGATGGTCCCATCAAAATCGATGATGTTAAGAACGCGTAAGTCTTTCAATTGTTTCAATGGTTGCTAAAATCTAAAACACTAAGTGTTCATTAAAGTTTTCTTCTTTTGCAGCTTCCGGTCTGCAGCTTTAAAGTGGCATCCAGATAAGCACCAAGGGCCTTCTCAGGTATGCTTTAAACTGAAGATTGGATTGTTTTTCAGGTTCTTGGGTATAATGTATCGATAAAACTGTTTTCGGTAATGTGGTGGTAATTGCAGGTGGCAGCGCAAGAGAAGTTTAAACTCTGCGTTGATGCATATAAATCTCTCTGCTCTGCAGTCTCATGACGTTACACAGACATTTGATGCACCATTGTAGCAGGAGTTGCTTAAGGCTGCTTCTGTAACAACTTTGAAGAGATCCTCAGGTTTTGAAATGATAAGCTTGAATTCATTAGAATCCACAAGTTACGAAATTGCATAATTTGGTCAATGATCTCCGAGATCTTTCATCTATTTTCAGCATTTAGATCAAGATTTATTATGTTATAAAACATCTGTAAGTTAACGTTTAAACACACTGATATTAAAGACAATAATTTCAAAACATTCATGAATCAATTTATTTTTGTAAAAAGTATATTAAAATATCAACTTCTTTTACATTCTGTGTTATTCTTAAATTTGCCAGCTAAAACAACACATAATCAATAGTCTTATATCATTATGTTTCCAAAACTTTCCAACGTTCTTGGATCAGCAAACGTTAAGTGACCTAACCAGAGAGCTCCATTTCAGATTAGAAACTATGATTCATGGACTCATACAGGTGGAATGGCATAGGTTCCAATCACCGACCTGTGATTAGCCTCTGAATCCAGCGTTGTTAGTATCTGTGGAATCGACATACCACCAGAGATGACAATTTCTGTTGCACAAAAGGATGAATCCAAGCAATGAGATTGATTTGCTGCAGAGCTAATGAAATGAGACCCAGAACGTTTTTAAGAGTTGCTAGATCAAGTTACGAGTTTACCTATGGCTTCTCGGACTGAGAGGTTAGGTCTTATGATGTCCTTTGAGCTAATGAGGAAAATGTCTCCGAGATAAAGATGGTTTGTGGGGACATAGACGCAACAGAGTTCTTCTCCACCAGCTCGACCTCGAAGAATCACAGTTGATGTAATGAAACCAAACGCGTATTCTCCCATATGAGGATGCCTGATAATTGCTACCTCCTTGAATGCACCTGAGCTTTGATCTGATGATAAAAGGAGATTAAAAGAGTGAAGGTTAGTCTCTTTTAGTACTTGTTGGTAAGTAACATTAAAAGAATTTTGCTTGGTTTTGTGAGTTTCTACCTGGTGAGATTGCTCCACTAATTTGTTTAGAAGCTGAGTAGATGTAACTGACGAGAGGCATCTTCTTGATAAACCATTCTCCAATGCTGAGAACTGAAGTTCCAAGCCATGAAGACATAAATACACCAACCAGAAAGATGAATGTGATGGATGTCACAAATCCAAGACCTGCAATTTTTTTTTTTTATTCTCATTATACACAGAAGAAACAAGTAATGTGACATTTAAATGCAGCTGAGCTGAGAGCTGAAATGAAACTAACCGAACATATCGATTCCAAGACTGGTGTAGATTGGGGAGAAGAAACCATCCACGAAATGAATAAACCACCAAGTGAAGTAGAATGTGACGGCAATTGGAAGCAGAATAACACTGGAACAAACAGTTGAAGCAGAGGATATATTATTGTTCCAAAAATCAATCTAAATCTCAGTGATACTGAACTAGATTGTTCTGAAATGTGGAATGAATCAAGAAATGGACATAATCTCAGACATTTACCATCCTGTCATAAACTTTTTGGAGGCCCAACTTCGGATGACTTTGTAAATCGCCTGTTTGTACATAAAACATTGAATAACTTAAGAAACAAGTAACTCCAAGCTCCACGTCAAACGCAAAGATACACAATCACAAACTTGCAGAACAATGACGCTATGTTGATCAAGATTTTCTGATTTCAAATGTGGAAATGTAGCGGATAAGATAAATACTCTGTAATCGTTGTTCTATGTTCTATTGCAAATTTCGTCTAAGGAATTGGAAAAGGAGAGAGACAGAGAAAGACCTCTTTTCCGGCGACGTGAATCGGTGAAGCGAGAGGAGACGGCGGAATAGACAAAACATCTTCAAGAGGAGAAGCTACGGGTTTATGCATCGGGATCAACCGCTCCAGATCTCTCTCCCTTGGTTCCATCTCTTTCTCTTCCCAAATCTCAAATTCTCTGTATAGATCAATATCTCCACAATTTCTCACACAATCTCTCTACAGAAGAAAACGTCTCTTCCTCTCGTTGATTCAATGCTTCGATCTCTGATATCTCTTCTCCGGCGTGAGTGAGCAACGAACTGCCTTCACCAAGGTACGAGCATGCATTTCTGCTGCGAAGCATACCGAACTATTTCGCCTCTGTAACAGTATAGGCTCTATAAGCCCATAAAAAGCCCATAAATCATTATTGGGCTACATTATAAAGCCCATATTATACAATCAAGTTGGCCTAATCCTGCGTGTTTATAAATTCGTCTCCTTCACGTTGAGAGACTTTCTCGAACCAGTTGTAGGGGTAATTTTGGAATTTCATCCATTTAAAATTCTTGAAGCCAACTATATAAACGAGTCTTCGTGTTGACTAGTACCATTTTTGGAAATACGAGTTCGTGCTAAGTAGTGACGGAGAATGTGGCGATGCGTGTCTCGTCGCCTTGGAGTTGCTTCTTCGAGAAGATCAGAATCTAATGGCTCTCTCATCAGTTCTCAAGTCTCTAGATTCTTCTCGGTACGACATTGATATCTGGATTTCATTTAGTCTTTGGTGGTTCTCATCAATTTCTGATTCAAATAGTTGTGGTCTTAATTTGTGGTACAAAGACAGGGGAGAGATCATTGTATACGATCGTTGATCATACGTATGATGCGGTTGTTGTTGGAGCAGGTGGTGCTGGGCTTAGAGCAGCAATAGGATTATCAGAACATGGTTTTAACACAGCTTGTATCACCAAGCTTTTTCCAACTCGTTCTCATACAGTTGCAGCTCAGGGAGGTATAAATGCTGCGTTGGGTAATATGAGTGAAGATGATTGGAGATGGCATATGTATGATACAGTCAAAGGAAGTGATTGGTTAGGTATGGTTATGATTTCAAATTGTTAGACAGTTTTGGCTAAAGATTCGAATTCTGAATCTTGAATTGTCTTTCATTTGTTGTATAGGTGATCAAGATGCTATTCAGTATATGTGCCGGGAAGCACCAAAAGCTGTAATTGAGCTTGAGAATTACGGATTGCCATTTTCTCGAACTGAAGATGGAAAAATATATCAACGAGCTTTTGGTGGTCAGAGTCTTGACTTTGGAAAAGGTTTTAATCTTGAATTATGTGATTTCTAGTTTGATATTATACTTATTTTCATGTGGAAGATTGATTGCTTTCTTGATCTCTTTAATTGATTCAGGTGGTCAAGCATATCGTTGCGCATGTGCTGCAGACCGCACTGGTCATGCTCTGTTACACACTCTTTATGGCCAAGCAATGAAACATAACACTCAATTCTTTGTGGAATACTTTGCCTTGGACTTGATAATGAACAGTGATGGTAAGTAATCAAACATTGTAGCATTAGAGTTAGAGATCCTTTTAAAGCCTTTGATGTATAAATGATGAGCAGGAACATGTCAAGGAGTCATTGCTTTGAACATGGAAGATGGAACTTTGCATCGTTTCCACTCTGGTTCTACAATTTTGGCTACTGGGGTAAAGATTCATGCTGCTTGAAATGTAACTTTTTTTGGATTTGTGAATCCACAAGATAGTTAAATCCTTATCTGCAAGTGCTTTTAGGGTTATGGAAGAGCTTATTTTTCTGCAACTTCAGCACATACATGCACTGGAGATGGAAATGCTATGGTTGCACGTGCAGGACTACCATTACAGGATTTGGAGTTTGTTCAGTTTCATCCTACTGGTATTTATGGAGCTGGATGTCTTATCACTGAAGGTCTATGTTTCTTGCTACATTGTTCAAATCATCATTGAGGATTTAGACAAAAAGATATTGGTTCTTTAACTATGTCAATTGAACATTGTAGGAGCAAGAGGTGAAGGTGGAATTCTCAGAAACAGTGAAGGAGAGAAATTTATGGACAGATATGCTCCTACAGCTAGAGATCTTGCTTCAAGAGATGTTGTCTCAAGATCTATGACTATGGAAATCCGAAAAGGACGTGGTGCAGGTAAAAAGTCGAGACTCATAGGAAAACGATTGATTGCAACATTTATATATAAGAAATTAGTTTGAGTCTATGCAACATTTTTCTTTAAATAGGACCCATGAAGGATCATATATACCTTCACTTAAATCATCTACCACCAGAAGTGCTTAAAGAGAGGCTTCCTGGTATATCTGAGACTGCTGCTATTTTTGCTGGTGTCGATGTTACAAGAGAGCCAATTCCTGTATTGCCTACTGTGCATTATAATATGGGTGGTATTCCCACAAACTACCATGGAGAGGTAAACAAGAAGATCAAACAATGTTTCAGTGTTTGGGACAAATGGATAAGTTCAGTATTTGAAAGTGTTTTGGACATTAATATGTGTCTCAGGTGATTACTGTTAGAGGTGATGATCCAGATGTTATAGTTCCTGGACTGATGGCTGCAGGAGAAGCAGCTTGTGCATCAGTTCACGGCGCTAATAGACTTGGTGCAAATTCACTTCTTGACATTGTTGTTTTTGGGAGAGCTTGTGCAAACAGAGTTGCAGAGATTCAAAAACCAGGTAAGGACTACATGCTTAACTATGCAGCTTGATGAAAGAATCGATGAAAGAACTCTGCTTTATGGTTTTATGTAGGTGAAAAACTGAAACCTCTAGAGAAGGATGCGTGTGAGAAAAGTATCAAATGGTTAGACCAATTAAGAAACTCAAATGGGTCAACTTCAACTTCTAAAATCCGCTTAAACATGCAAAGAGTAATGCAAAACAATGCAGCTGTATTCCGCACACAAGAAACACTAGAGGAAGGTAAACAACATAAAAACTCATAACCTTATGATCATGATGATAAGGACTCAATGAAGTTTTAAAATGAATCTAATATAAGAAACAACTTGTTATAGGTTGTGATTTGATTGATAAGACGTGGGATAGTTTTGGTGATGTCAAAGTGAAGGATCGGAGTTTGATATGGTAAAAACTCTAAAAAGCTGTCTTTAGGCTAATAATTTCTAAAGTTAACATAATTGAAACCTTTACATATTTAGGAACTCGGATTTGATAGAAACTATGGAGTTGGAGAATCTTTTAATCAATGCATGCATAACAATGCATTCTGCTGAAGCTAGGAAAGAGAGTCGAGGAGCTCATGCTCGTGAAGATTTCACGGTTTGTTCAATGTTCCTTACATTACAAAACTTTCTGATTCGATATGTGGACAATGAAGAAAATTTATGTTATGGTTGTTTTTGCAGAAACGAGACGATGAGAATTGGATGAAACACACATTAGGGTAAATTAATCATAACTCTTTAAGTATATTCATATTACATAATTATAAATGAAATTATCAATAAAAGACTTTGAAATTTATTACAGAACTCAAATAAGTTATGTTTTTCTGATATGTGTTTAAAAGGTTTTGGGAAGAAGGGAAGGTGAAATTGGAGTATAGACCAGTGCATATGAATACATTGGACGATGAGGTTGACTATTTTCCTCCTAAACCTCGTGTTTATTGAGAATTCTTAACATAATAATAAAATGTGTTATATTATTCATAAACTTGTGAAAATTATGACATTGATTGTTTTCTTTACAAACAATAATACAATGTTTTTTTTTTTAGTTTGCTTGAATGCATAAGTAGTTTTAGAATATGCTTTTATGCCACAAAGAAATGAGAGTAAGTAAACTTCTCTTATACATGGTCGATTTCAAACATTCTATGAATAAGTTCGATACATTTGTTCTAACATCCATAAGTCCAAACAATTATCATCGGTTTTAACCACTACTTTCAAACGAAATACTAATACTGATTATTAACAAAAAAAACCATACCATTTGCAAACGGTTGATACCAATGAAATCCATTGAACCTTGAGTAGTTGTGGGGTATAGGGTAGTAATATATCAAATCTTTTTTCTTTTTTGTCAAAGGTAATGTATCATATCTAGGTTCTATTTTTCATTAGAAACTACTTCACTTTCACTTGTGGCATCAAAAATATTCACATCGCTTTCTCTAGCTTCGAGATTAGTCAGATTTTATGACTCGTTGATCTATTGAACTAGCACATAAGAAAAGTCTTTGTCTAAAATATCAAACCCATTGAACCACATTTATATTTGATGACTAATAATGATAATAGTCAATTAATATGGATCTTTTGACAAAAATAAATGATAGTGATCCAAATTGGGTCATTGTAAATTAGACAATAATCTGTAATCCAATTTTGAATTTCTATAAATTATATAAGGATAAATTGTCATTTATGCCACAATAAGTTTCAATATTGTCAATAATGCTACTTCCTTGGAATCTTGTCAAAAATGCCAGTTTGTTGTGGCATTGTGGCATGTCATGATTACCATTTTGCTCTTATGAATAGATTTTTCTTTCTTTTTGTTTATTTAGTTTAAAAAAATTGAGGGAAAAGAGAGGAAAGAGAAAGAGAAGAGAGAGGGAAAATTTTCGTGGGAAATGAGAAGAAAAGAAGAAAGAGAAAACATTGGCGAATGAATCAACGACACGTGCCAATATGGTAAAAGAAAATGATAATTATGTTATGGCACGAATATGGACGTAAACAATAGACATGAACATAAACGATGAACGTGCACATTGAAAAATTATAGAGATAATTTTAGACATGATCATGAACATGTCTAAAATGAACATGGACATGGACATGATCATAGACAAATGAATCAACGACGTGTGACAAATGGAAAGAAAAAATAAGAAATTGTGTTTGACGACGGATATGGACATAAGCAATAAACATGAAAATTGAAGAAATATAAATATAATTTTAGACATAAACATGTCTAAAATGCACAAGAACATGGCTAAACGGACATGGACATGAAAATATCTAAAATGGATATGAACATGGACATGGACGAATGAATCAACGACACGTGGCAAATGGAAAGAGAAATGAGAAAATTATCGTGGTAAATGAAAAAAGAAATGAGAAAATTGTGCGGATGATGGACATGGACATAAGCAATAGACATGAACATAGAAGAAATATCAATATAATTTAGACATGAACATGAACATGTCTAGAATGGATATGAACATGTCTAAAACGGGCATAGACATAAGCGATATACATGAACATGTCTAAAATGGAAAGAGAAATGAGAAAATTGTGCGGGCGATGGACATAGACATAAATAAGGGGGACATAGACATAAATAAGGGTTCATGGATATAGACATGGACATAGACACGAACATAAATATGGACATTGACGAATGAATGAGTGACATGTGGCAAGTGGAAAGAGAAAATGATAATTATGTTTTGGTAACAGATATGAACGTAAACGATAGACATAGACATAAACGATGGACGTGAATTGAATAATTATAGAGATGAATGAATTAGCGACACGTGACAAATAGAAAGAGAAAATGATAATTGTGTTTTGACGACGGATATAGACATAAATAATAGACATGTAAAAAATGGAAAGAAAAAAGGAAAAAGAAAATAGAGAAAGGTAATTTTGTTTTTTCAAACAAAGTCAAAATAACATTATACACAAGGTTTAGTTAAAATGGCATTTCTCAAAATTTAGAAACTCAATTGTCATTTTTAATAAATTTCCCATTATATAACTCAATATATGACTTTCTATGGGCACAGAGAAGTCAATGGATAATAATTTCCAACGGCCCACGACAAACCAAACACCTCATAAGCCGTCCATGACAAAATTGCCTTTAATTTAAATTTTTAATTATTTTTTAATAAAGCAAACCGCCTTACTTTAAGTGGAATGATATATGACCCGAAAGGCACGCAACCTTCCACGCGGTTATTTATAAACCGTTGATCTCTTATCTAGTCTTTTAATCTCCTCCGTCCATCTTTCTAACCCTTTGTATAAAAGCATGTATTGATCGTAGGGTTAATTATCTCATCTCCGCCTCCATATAAGAATCTCTTCTTCTTCAAACGTCTCTTCAAGATCTAGGCTTCCATGGCCATGATTCTTACCTTAATCGCCTCTTTTTGTCTTTTAGATCCTCCGATATTTCAATCGGTGCTGTATTCTGAGCGATTTAGTAGATCTGGTGGTTGAATTCCATGGTTGTGATGAATCGTTAGATCTGGCTTTATATACAGGTGAATCTTATCTCCTTGTACAAAGAAGTTCTCGATTGGTTTTGTTTTCTTCTCAATTTTAATTGTTTGTGATTGGTTTTATCAGATCCGGCTCAAGATATTCATGTTAGGCTTCGTCAGATGCGAGATCTATGAATTGGTAACGTTCGAGGAGCTGATGCTGGAGATGAATTTGAGACGGACGAGAATCAAAACGTGTGTGATTGAATGATAAGAATCTAGGGATGTATAAGATGTTTATGTGGATAGCTATAAGCTTCCTGATTGCATCTTTGTCATCCGACCTTTGCCATGTCAGGTGCGCTTGCATGGCAGGTCAAACCAAAAATCCTCAATAAAAAAAAAGAAAAGTTTTGTGGGTTTGGTGGAGAGGAAGATCGCACGGGCTAATTTTTATTTTTCCCGGGATCTCCCTCTCCTGCGTTCGTGTCTCGTCTCTTCTCCTGTGCTCGTGTCTCGATCTCTCTCTCTTTCTTTTGCGTTTCTTCTAGATCTTAATTGCTACAAATAACTCGATCATATCAGAGCTTGCGATCAACATGGAGCTATGGGACGCAATCTTATCTACTTGCCACCAACAAACTTATCAAAGGTACTCAATATTTTAGATATTGATCAATTATCAAATTTCCTTAACAAAATCAATTGATTGAGCTGCACATGAACAAATAAACAAAACGACGATACCAATTCCTGAATTATCCTAATTATGCAAACTATCATTGATTTATCATTACAATCATACAAACTATCATTCATTTATCCAATTTGCAAAGGTTTTTACACCGTTATATTATATATGTTTTGTTAAAAACGATGTTCGAACAGTGTAGAACTCTTTACATGTGAAGTTGTGTAGTTTTCTCGGTATAAGCTTGTTTAGGATTATAAATTTTTCTGGTTAAGTGTAATTTGTTGGAGAAAAGAGAAACTTCGAGTAATTTCTGTAGCAGCGAGGGATATCCATTGTTGCGGACCGAAGAAATGGACCACTGATGAGGAGTACCAGAGATTATTCGAATGTGTAATAAAGGAACTTCCAAAAGCTGATGATTCTTTTTCTGACGTTGGGAACTTTGAAATTAATTGTGAAGGTATCTCAATCATTCAACATATAAGGTTTATGCATGAGTATTTACCCGAAGCTTACATTATGTAGTGTATATATTACTTACGATCTTTATAGAGACAACTGGTATCTATGTATCTATGTATATACTTACCACACAGATTTATTTATTTTGTTACTAGTATTTTTGATGATGATTCGTTGAACAAGAGCTACAAACGTTTGGTATTTAGGTTTCTTTTTATATTAATGATTTATTATTGGAGAATATTGTTTAGTTGATGCGTGATTTATAAGAGTTAGAAGACTACCGTAAGGCCCATGGGCCCGTTTCGATAAAAGGCAAAGCTTGATAATAGATCTGTAAGCTCAAAATGGTAGAGCGCTCGTCTTCTTCTTGAAGATGAGAGGTTGGTGGTTCGAATCCACCCAGTTCTGTCTTCCACTATCTCATTATATTCAACTTGTCTATTTGCAATTAATAATTACAACTTGTATCTAATTATGTGTTGTGTTATTTCCAGTTGTATAACCGCTTACCAGGGACATACTTGATAACAAATTAGTCTTTTGCCTTTTATAGTTGTTTTGATTTACAGGATTATTTCTCAGTGGCCTCTGCAAGTTACATCCATTGGCTTCTACAATGTGACGAGCTGTTATTCTTGACCGGTGGATTATGCAAGAGAGAGATTTTAGGAGAAAGAAGATGGTAGTTTTCTCATAAATGAAGCCTTATATTACAGGGAAAAAATATTAGATTATTATAAATTTTATTCATCAAAATATTTGTAGATTTATGTATATGAATAGATATTTTTTTTGAAAAAATTACTAGCAAATTTATATAGAAATTATTATAATAGTTTTTTTAGAATAAAAAATAAAAATGATTACAAAGACATAAATACCTTTTAAAAAATAAAAATAAATAATATTCGAAAAAACGAAAAATAAAAACAAAACATAATATTTCTCTCTCCATCTCTCTTTGTTTTTCTTTCTCTCTTTCTCTTAACGTTTTTCTCTCTTAATGTTTCTCTCTCTTTCTTAGTTTCTCTCTCGCTCTCTCTCTCTTTGTTTTTTTTCGTTTCTCTCTTTCTCTTCGTTTTTTTTTCTTTCTCTCTTAACATTTCTCTTTATATCTCTCTTTCTTGCTCTCTTAGTTTCTCTCTCTTCATTTCTCTATATATATATCTCTCTCTTCGTTTCTCTCTCTCTCTATATATATATATATATCTTTGTACATTGAACTCTATCAAGCTATACCGAAATCTAACAACCTATAGTGAAACTCTTTCAAGCTATAAAGAACTCTACTAAGCTATAGGAATACTTTACCAAGCTATAGCAAAACTTTACCAAGGTATAACGAACTCTACCATGCTATAGGAAAACTCTACAAAGCTATAACGAACTCTACCAAATTATAACGAATTATACCAAACTATAGTGAAACTTTACCAAACTATAACAAACTCTAGAAAACATCAAGGTAAACGAACTCTACCAAACTATAGTGAAACTCAACCAAGCTAAAACGAACTCTACCAAGCTATAAGGAAATTCTATCAATCTATAACGGACTCTACCAAGCCATAACGAACTCTACCAAACTATAGTGAAACTTTACCAACCTATAACAAACTCTACCAAATAATAGTGAAACTCAACCAAGCTATAACGAATTCTACCAAGCAATAGTGAAACTTTACCAAGTTATAGGAAAACTTTACCAAGGTATAACGAACTCTATCAAGCTATAGTGAAACTCTACCAAGCTATAGTGAAACATTACCAACCTATAACGAACTCTGCCAAGCTATAATGAACTTTACCATGCTATAGTGAACTCTACCATGATATAATGAACTTTACCAACTTATATCAAACTCTATCAAGCTATAACGAACTCTACCAAGCTATAACGAACTATACCAAGCTATAGTGAAACTCTACCAAACTATGACGCACTCTACCAAACTATAACGAACTCTACCAAAGTATAATGAAACTCTACCAAGCTATAGGGAAACTCTATCAAGCTATAACAAACTCCACCAAGCTATAATGAACTCTACCAAGGTATAACGAACTCTACCAAGTTATAGTAAAACTCTATCAAGCTATAACGAACTTTACCAAGCTATAGTGAACTCTACCAAATGTAACTTATAAACTCTTCCACGAAGGCAACAAACTCTACCAAAGGAAACTTTACCACGAGGAAAACGAACTCTACCATGGTTCAACTGTAACTTTAGCACAAGGAAAACGAACTCTATCATGGGTCAACTATAACTTTACCATACACTACATTATCAAACTATCAACTCTACTAAAGGTTACTAATTACATTTCAAACGAGGAAAAACAAACTCTACCATAAACGATATCTTAACTCTACTACCCATTGCCTTTCACTCTACCAAACATCGAACACAAATCTTCTACGAAGGCAAATAACTCTACCAAAAAGTAACTTCTAATCCATTCCACGAGAAAAATAAACTCTACCATGGGTCAACTGTAACTTTACCACGCACCAGATTATCGAACTATCAACTCTACTAAAGGTAACTGAACTCTACCATGGGTCAACTGTAACTTTACCATACACTACATTACCGAACTATTAACTCTACCAAAGGTAACTAATTACATTTTCTACGAAGTCAACGAACTCTACCATGGGACAACTTCAACTTTACCATACACTACATTAGCGAACTATAAACTCTACCAAAGGTAACAAATTACATTTCCCGCTATGTCAACGAACTCTACCATGCACAAACTCCAACTTTACCATACACAGCATTTTGGACCTATCAACTCTACCATTATTTATAAACTCTACTACGTTTCATTTAGTTGATTTGGTAGAGTTCGTTTGAGACGGCGGCTGACATGGCAAGTTTCATTAATGGCAGTATCGTAATTACGTTTTTGTTAGCTCATCAAAAAGGGCAAAACCGTATTTTAAAAATATCAAAAACTATTCTAGTAATTTTGAAACATTTGCCTTATTTAAGTAATATTTCCATAATTCTACTCTATTTTAGTAAATCACCATTTTTTAACAACTTTTACTTCGTTATATTACAAAAAACTACTCATGTGGAAGAAAATATATAAGATTTAAACCAGAGACAAATTCTCTAACACTACGAGCAAAGAAATATGCCTTGTGATTTAAAGATCGAGGGACTATATAAAGATTAAAAGAAGAGAAAGAAATACTCAAGCTCTTAAAATCTTCTGTATATGGTGAAAAGGTCGGCCACTCTTTAAGATGGGAGAAAATCTGAAGAAGTTCCGTCGATTATATGAATAGATATTTAGAAATGTAATACAAAACATTTTAAGTCAATGCCTAACTCAAGTTCAATTCAATATGACTTGATGAATTCCATGAGAATTATATTAAAAATGCAATTAAACTTTCTCAAACATAAAATGTTAACCACATAGGTTCTGAATCCAACAAGCAACATATAAGGGATTAAACACAAACAAAGATCGAAAGAGTTGCATAAAACGTATAACATATATTTCTTCTTCATAATTTTATCGAATTTCATATTAAAAAGTTCTAACAAATACTCGATCTGCAGATATTAAAACGTTGTCGTCTCAAACAACCTCAGTGGTCTTTTAAGGACACTTTTTGCGACCACCGTGAGTGGTGAGACTAGCATAACACTTGCACTTGTCGTAGTTCCCGTACGTTCCAGGTGGTACGCAGTTACACCTTGCACAGCAAGTCCCACACGCTCTGTGACAAAGATTCTGTCTACTTGAAAGCCTACAACGTACTTTGCATTTGCTCTTACAATCTACAATTACAAGAAACATACTTCTTAGATTTAGTTATTACAATAATTTATAAATATAGAGAATATATAAGAAGTATATCAAGTTATTACCGATTTTATTGGTGTTCATTGTCTCTTCAGAGATATCGGCATGAACGAAGTTGAGGACAAGAAGAGATATGAGAAGATAAGCAACTACGACTTTGAACATATCCATAATTCTTTAATCTTTATGATAGAAAAATAATATATAAGGCATCTATTTATATATTTTGTAAATATTTTTTATGAACTTTGGTCAACACTATTTAACATTAAAACCAAAAAAACCAAACAAACTTTGGTCAATATTGTGTCTTTGTTTCTAAATCAATCTTTGTTTTTGGGTCAACACATTATATGTAACAGAATTTTATCTATTTGTTTAGTCAAAACAATTGAAAGGAGAAACATAATTTCCAAGATCATTAACTTCTGGTCCTGATTTTGTTGTTCTTCAATTCAGATGTATCTAAATGGAATTAAGATTTGGTTTAGTTTTTAGATTGGTTTTTGAATTAGAAGATGAGATCCTTAGCGTAACGATTTTAACTTTAATACACATTTAGATAACCAACAACACTTGTGTTTAGTGTACAAAGTTAGACAAATCTAACGACTAAGATTCCAACAATTGCATGAAAACTATAACTGGAGCCATCCTCTGGTCTTACAAGAGCAAATTAAGAACCTTAAATATCTAAATCATCATCAGGGTCTTCATCAGAATCAGGATTCTCATCGTCTGAATCTCTAAAATATATAATCTCACCACCCTTACCTGATGAAACCACATCTGTCTGCAACTCTTTTGAAGACAATGGTGTTGCCTCAATCTTGCCATCCACAAGAGATCTCCGCCCATCATAGATATCATTCGATTTATCATTATCTGAAGAACAAAACCATATCAAAAACATGTTGTATCAACAATCTCAAAAAGGCTTCACACTTCATGTGATGTACACTCACCTTGGTGCTCAAAAGGAAGCACAACTTTTTCTTTATCGACTCGTTGTTTCTCAGACACATGTAGATTGAATTGAACCTGAACCAAAAGAAACAACTCTTAGGCCATATAACCTTTAAACAAGAGAATACATCAGCAAGGACCACAACCAAGAATTAAGAGAGCAGAACAGAATAACTTGCCTTAGGCAAAAGGCTTTTAGTGGTTGCAATAACAGTATCCACAGAGGAAATGGGTGCAAATTTAATTCCGGATTGATCAACATGATATTCTTCAGACTGTAGGTAAAGAGTTACAAGAGTGTTAACTTGATGATATTCATAGCGTACAGAGAAAAAATGATAGAGAGAACTCACCATTACTCTGATGCGTCCCTTTCTAAGCTTAAATCGAACATGGAACCGTCCTTTACCAAACTCCTGATGAACCAAAAAGAGGCTTTCTAAAGCATTCCTTTTCCCATCTGAAACTGGACACCAAGGTTCTAAGTTGGCTTTCATCGTGGATATATATTCAAGCGCATTTGTGACCTTCTCTTGGTGAAGGTCAGTGTTTAATGACCAGAAGACACTGGAAACTTGTGCTGCACCAAAAATTTTTAGCCTTTGTTATTAAGTCTAAGCAGGAATGAAATTAATAAACTAGTACTCAAGTTCATGTTGCAAAGTACCGTGGCTTCGAAGATCTGTTAAAAGACCAGAAACTAAAGACATGGATGAATGTCTTAACAGCTCATTCACCTGATTCAGAAAATTTATATAGAGTCACTTCTCTATTCCATAGCTAATGTCCTAAACTCAAACTGAAAGCTTGCTTACCGAATCTATGGCAATACAGAAACGTGTTTTTCCGACTCCAACCAACTCTGCATCAAAGTAACCAATTCTAATCTCATATAGTCCTTGTATTATTATGATCCAATTGAAAAAGATGCAACGTAAGAGACTTACCTCTTCCCGCTTCAATGGCTGAAGAAAAAAGCTTTTTTAAGTCACTCACACACTTGTGTAGCTTGATTAAACTTGAACTTTCACTAATACCAGTTGATGGTTGATCATTCCAGCCTAGTGGATCAGTGTAACAATCCAAAATACGAATCCTTCAAATCAAAACCAATTCGTATATAAAAAAAAAGCTTTGAAGATGGTACTTTTGGATAGTACTCTTAGAAAGCCTTACGGAAAGAAAATTAGTAAATCAAATTACCATTTAGAAGATGAAGAGACAACAATTCCTTTTTGCTTCAACAATTGTAAATAGAATGAAGGGCTTTGCGAGAATGTGATCAGCACAAGACCTCTGCATCGCAAAGTGGGGAAAATAAAATCTTTTACCAAAATAGAAGCTCACTTTACCAATTTTAAGAAATTTCGAGATCAAAAAAGTAGAAATAGGGTTTGAGAGTGTACTCCGACTTGGATTTTCCAGCCAAAATTGCCGAAGATAGATTTGTGAGAAGATAACCAGAAACATCGAGTCCGAACGGAGAAGCTACAGTTTCTTCTATGGTAAGTGCTGGGGCGAGCTCGCCTTCTTCGCCACCATCTCTTAGCTTTCTGAAAATTGATTCCGCCATTGTTGATAGATTTTAGAGCTCTCCGGTCAACAAAAGCTACAACTCCGACAGAGCGGCGAGGAAACAAAGATCAAAACTTTCAGGTCTTCGGTTTTTCCTGAAGTAGCCCAATGGGTTTTATGAAGTAGCCCAATGGGCTTTATGAGGTAATTTACGCATGGGGATATGAACAGCGTGTCGTTTTTTTTAACACGGCTAAAAACGCCTACCATTTTGTATGCTTTTGACAGAAACGAATTCAAGAGAAGCAGAAAGGTTTAAGGCCGGAGTTAGGGACTTGATCTCGATCCGCCGGCGAAAAAGCAGCACCGTCAAATTCATCGCCGGAAGTCAGGAAAAGTGTGTATCGATCTCTCAATCATTATCTTCTTCTTCTCTTTTCACTATTCCGATAATTTACTTACAAATGGTACTCAGCGTTTTCTTATGTGGTGTTGTTTTCTTTCTCATTTTTGGCGATGTTCGTAGTTTATAAGTCATTTTGTTCTTGTAAATGGAGTAAATTGGAGTTTTTAAGTCTGCCTTTTTTGTTGTCATAATATTGCACGGAAAGTGATCGACGTAATTCCTGTTAAGTCCATCACTTGTTTCAATGTCTCCGAAATGGTTTGCAATTAAAGTATGGCAAAAAGATTACTTTTTTTTGAAACATGATTGTTGGTTTATCTTCCATACTGTTCCATGTGTTTGATTTAAGTGGCAGAGAGACAAATTTGCTGCCACATGTCCATGAAATTGTTATTAAACACCTTCTGTTTTCTTAATGGCATTTCTATGATAATGATGAAGCTTATTTGGTATTGATGATTCAGATAAGTTGAGAAATTTGGCAGAGTAATTCTCTGTAGGCAAACGAGAGATGGAAGCTAAGTTTTTTCGGTTCTTGAAGATTGTTGGAGTTGGATACAAAGCCAGAGCTGAAGAAGCAGGCCGTTTCTTATACCTCAAATTGGGATACAGTCATGAAGTTGAACTTGCAGTTCCTCCGGCGGTCCGAGTCTTCTGTTTCAAGAACAATGTGGTTTGCTGTACCGGAATCGACAAGCATAGGGTGCATCAGTTTGCTGCAACAGTAAGGAATTGCAAACCTCCCGAACCTTATAAAGGCAAAGGCATTATGTACACTGACGAAGTCATCAAGAAGAAACAAGGAAAGAAGTCGAAATGAACTCTCTGTTCTCTTTTTTGTATGCTTCTTCTGTCTTACTTTGCAGAGAACTTTGATACTATTTGTTAGATTTTGATTGGATTTGCTTATTAATAAGTTTTACTTGGATGTATGAAACATCATTTTGTTGTTAAGTCTCGATCAATGAATCAAAATGAGAATTTGTTTCAAAAGCTTAGATTTATGTTTGTTGAATCATCGTTACAAAAGGACCAAAACAAGAACTTACATGACGACATAAAGTCACTAGAGCAGAACATTTCAGGTACAAAAAGTAAAGCAGAACATGAAGGTTGAGGAACACAGAGATTAGTCAAGCATATAGATTCTGGAGGCAATGTCTTGAACCAACCAATCGAATCCTTCCAACAAACCTTCACCAGTGTATGCACTGCAACCCACGATCTTCCAGTGCCTGCTTTTATCCATGGACTCTAAGTTTAACACCTGCAAACGCAAGAAGATGGAAACTCAAATTAGGACAGAATATAACGAAAACACATCTTACTTAACCTACTTATCAAACCGACAAAGATTCAATCCAATAAACCTGACTTCAAAATCGTTTCTTTACAGTCTTTTAAAAGTTTAAAAACCCTTACTTTGCCAATTTCTTCAGGTGTAAGAGCACCTTGAATATCCTGCTTATTTGCTAGTATCAGCAAAGATGATCCAGCAAGCCTCTGCCATTAAAACCAACCAAGATCAACACTCAATTGAATATGGATCATCACAAACTGCAACCCAAGCTTCAGATTACAAAAGCTCCTTTCTTTATATAATTGAATATAGATTGAGACATTTATAAAATACCTCTTCCTTCAAGAGATTGTCAAGTTCCATCTTGCAATCATCTAATCTCCTGAGATCAGAACTATCAACCACCCAAACCAAACCATCAGTCTGTTCAAAGTAGTTCCTCCAGTACGATCTTATAGTCTTTTGCCCTCCCACATCCCATATATTAAGCGTATACCTACACCAATTATACACAACTAATCATTGCCTGTAACCTATTCGATGAAATTCCTGAACTAATTCGAAGAACATGAAATAACAATAAGAGCAGAGAAAAAGCTTTACTTTTGGTAAATAATGGTTTTGATGTTGAATCCAAGTGTTGGACTAATCACGCTTGTATCTTCTCCATTTATTTTCAGAACAATCGTCGTCTTCCCAGAATTATCCAGTCCCCTACAAAAAAAACCCAAAATCCACACATCGTCATACTATATGAATGTACAATTAGATCGCAAAAGATTTACACTTTTTGAAGCTAACATACACCATAAGAATACGCATTTCCTTCTCTTTCTTCTTGATTTTCCGAATTATGCTTAAAAGTCCCATTTTCCGTGAAATCGATTCACACAACAGAGCTTCTAAACGACACTTAACAGACTAAAATCAAAACGAGATCAATAATATATCACTCAATATCTGATTTAAGAAAACTTTTTAACTAATCATACGGTGGCTCTCGTCACCGACGACGACGACGGAGATGGCTCTTAAAGATGCGATTTTTGAATCGTGAAGACGATCAATGGCAACGATGGGCCAATCATTTCAAACACAAATTGCAATAAACCATTTTATGGGTTTTTTAGTAATTAACAGTTAAGCCCAATTATTATGGGCCTTCTTCTCGTGGATTAGTGGCTACGCCAATTGCCACTTGTCTTTGCAAACTCAAGGATTTATTTTATTTTATTTTTTGTCAACATTTTATTTTCTATTGAAGACAACACATATACAATATTAAAAAATGAATCATAGTGATTTTTCGAATTTTCAAAAATAGTGAAACTTGAATTCTAGCTTTGAAACACATAAGAAAAATTTCATATAATAATATTCATAGTTTAAAATTATAAATTTTATTTTATTTCCATTGAGATTAAATCATATCTACCCATCAAATTTCTTTTTTGTCAATATTAGATTGAAAAAATTTAATTCATAACTTAAATCTATCTATAAAATCCTTACTTTTTAATTTTTACATAAAATAGAGTGGAGTCGAACTCTAGTTATATCAATCTTTAGTTGGAACATATAATCATCGGACTAAGAAGAGCTCGACATGTTAGATCAAATGATTTCTGTAATAGAAAACAAGAAGTGGGAAGGAGAAGTGGACCATACGCCAACTAGAA
>WJSH01008570.1:22594-44516 GCA_009757365.2 Lepidium campestre | reverse complement strand
ATTATTTATTTTTAGTTTTTTTTTTTTTTTTTAAATTTTTTTTATAAATTACCTCGATCGACTCTAGCTAAAGCTTGTGTTTTCTTTTCATGACTTTTTTGAAAGCTATATATGGTGTTAATGATAGATAATACGTACTTTTTCATGATGTTTCCACTTTCTTTGACCATATTTGATACATATATATATATATATATATCTATATATATATATTATCTCTACTTTATTTTAGTTCTGTCTTTTGTTCTTTTATCATTTTCGATGCAACGTGAAGTAATCTAGTCTTGAGCTTCTTAGTTGTTTGAATTCCTTTTTCCTTTTCTTGGTTTTATTGTTAAAGATTTAGACCAACTTAAGTTAATTACTTAATTCATTAAAACGTTCTGTAAGAGAGATGATTCATGTACAATTTCATAGAGATCGATTGGAGGTTCCTTCCTCCTTAGCATTGATGAATAGTTGTGAGTCCGAAAACACTTGAGATTTGATCGAAACTTCTTCCATGTGTGGTCCGACGAATATCTCGCATGGCTAATCCTTTAGCAACTAAGGCCAATTTAACATTAATCTAAGTGCTGGTTTGTTGGAAGAGTGTTATTCTTTCATTTGATTTTAAGATCTAACCTATACGAGCTGATTCTGAATCTGATCAAGTGATTAAATCCATTTTTGTAGTTTTTCTTATTAGTATATGGATTGATTATTAAGGAAGTTTGAGTTATGTATCGGATCTCGTCAATC
This sequence comes from Lepidium campestre, assembly GCA_009757365.2. Taxonomy (NCBI): domain Eukaryota; kingdom Viridiplantae; phylum Streptophyta; class Magnoliopsida; order Brassicales; family Brassicaceae; genus Lepidium; species Lepidium campestre. The sequence goes on along the minus strand of WJSH01008570.1, from coordinate 43,775 downwards.
CAACTGTTGACCAACAAAAATAATACTCGGCTACAATGATGAAGGAGTTCAAGGTTTCTTTGATCCATCTGTGAAAATTTGACACAAAATAGTATTATATTTCTAGTAAATAAAATATTTTCTTAATTTTGTGTCGACTTAAACATCATGTCATTAGTAAACCATTTGAAACTGTGTTTATTATATGCATATTTATTAATTTTTAGATGTGGAAGATAATTTGAGTCAATCCAACTAATTTTAGGGATATAAAAATTTGTCACTTTTTATTGTTCTCACAGTTGTTATAACATCATAATAGATTTGCACGTATGTATGTGTGTTGGACTAAATGTGGATGTATATCATAGCAAGATCCATCTTGTCACATTTGATATTTTGTTATTTTGGTTCGTAAATCAATGATATAAATATAATAAACATAGAACTGTGATAAAATACCTAACAACGATAAAAGCTGGTTTTTTCATGACATATAAACTGATACAGTGAATAATATCCAAACCACCAAGATAAATGATTGCACTTAAAAGAAAATACTTAATTATTACACATAAACATGTAACTCATTACACATAACGAAATTAAATGAAACCTTACAATAATATATTGGTATTAATAGTGAATTTGCCTAAATGTATTATTATTATTATTATTATTATTGCATTACTTAATAAAAGATGGATACTCGCTCGGTATTTGAACAAATCTCAACCAACCCTGCAAAACAATAAATCCAATAAAATCAATAGTTGATCATTTATTTCTGTATTTAAAGTTTAGAATTGAACTTAACAAAAACAACCCCAAATATCAAATATTATAATTTTCATACAAAATTGAGTAAATAACATATTGGTTATTGCTTTTGGTGTCTTTTAAAATAGAAAATACATTAAACAATCTGTTTAAAAGTATCATTTAACAAAGTTATTTATTCGTTTTATAATTTTACATAACTACATTTTGTTTTTGGTAAACAAGAGTGATCTGGAATCTATGGAGGGGCCATACTAATCTCTGTAGAGTTGAGTCCATTGATAGACTCTCTCTCTCCAGACTAATTTTTGGAAAGTGATATTTGAGTATTCAAATAGGCCGAAAGCAAAGACTCATATTTATGTCGGTGATCAAAGCAACGTGACTTCTCATAACTACACTTGTTTCATCTTATTATAACTGGAATTACGCATAGCAATAAATAAATTTATAATATATTTATATATGATAATTTCGTTAATTAGGTGTAGATTTAGTTCTTTCTATAGATTATATTTTGAAACATAAATCATGTTAAGTTCGATATAAAGTTGAAAACTACAGAAGAAAAGTAAAGATCATATAATAGAAAACGTACGTATTGCAGTCAATAGTAGAAGAAGCATCAACAGGCAAACTTGCACCACAATTGCTAGCAAGTGCTTTAGCCAATTCAGGCTTCACAGTGACACTATTAGCCACTGACTTAATGCATTGACAAGCCGCCTTCTTATCGGCCGATGTGGTGGTCGCAGCCTCTAAATTCTTAACTCCTTTGCAGCAACTGTCCGGTGGTTGTCCACTTCCACTCGTCAAGTAACTCACACATGGTTGCAAATCTTGAATCACAACACTACAAGATATTGCAGATTCAGAATATTGAGGCATAAAGAACATTCCAAGGATTGAAATGATCGCTAGACTTTTCAATGCATTCATTGTTGTAGATATTGAGAAATAAAAAACTTAAGTAAAACTTAAAACTCTTTGTTTTTGATATATATGTAGAGTGAAAACGAAGACTTTATATATAGGTGAAAAAAGGAAATTATTTTTATTAAAATTTAGAGAATTATTAGATGGTGGTTTGGATTATGATGGAGTGAAAGTAATTACAAAGACAAATGTAACATTCAACATTTTTGGTTTGACATTTTTATTAAAGTATATAAAATTTTGTTTAGGTAGTTAGGTTGTATATATGTCTTGTAAATTTGGGTTTGTGTATAATAAATTAAAAATCGTTTAGGTACAAATTCATGTGACTATAACTACAACACTCAAAGATTATGTGTTTATTTAATTGTTCGCAGTTAGTCTAAAATGGGTTAATCAATCAGAATTGAGTAATTAAATAATATAACAAATGTGTGTAATTGTCTAATTGCGTAGCTTTAATAAATCAAATTAGAATATTTTTAGAAAACCAATTGAGAATATGTTAATCGTTGGAGGTTTAGACGTGTGCTTTCTTTGGAGCTATGTGAAAAGGACCACTAGAGTCTATCACTCCATGTAACATCAGCATTTTATAGCTAAACTTTACTTATAACTTGTAATAATGATAGTTTCCAAACCGTTTAATTAACTAGTATTTGTGGACGAAAAAAATTGTAAAATGAAACATGGTTAAATAGTAAATATATTATGTGTGTTTTTCTAACAATTAGATCGATAAAGCCTCATCCATAACCCAAATTATAAATCGTTATCATGTAAGATTATGCGTTTATCTGAAATCAAATTGTAGTTGAAAAGGCTGCAGAAGTGGACATTAACCATTTTGGCCAAATTCCTTTTCCTTATTTAGTATTCTTTTATAACATGAACTTTATTTAACATTATTGTTATAATATCATGTTATTTAGTAAACTTTCATGCGGACATGACACATTTATTATTTATAGTTTTGTCAATATATATTATGGTAAGAAGAAGAAATTTGCTAACCACATAGGAGTTGGAGATTTCCACCTCTGACTAGATTCAGAGATTACATGCAAAGCAAGTAATTAAGGACCTATTTTTGAAGAGACATAACTCTGTCTACCCTGATTTTTCCATGTTTAGAAATGAAGCATGGTTGTCCATATGATAATAGTTTATTAGTTTTGGTTAGAACATTTAGAAAAGGTGAAATCGTAAAAACAAAAGAGTATGTATGAGTAATAGACTGACAATATTATTAAACGAATAGAAACTTAACTAAAGCCTTCCTCGGGCTATGGCATGCCTTTTTAATGGAGTTTGCATAAGCATTTGCAGCAGATAATTCAGAAGTTGTAATTAAAAATGGTGGCTTTCCTTCAAGACCGACTATCGTTTTCTTCTTATCTGGAAAATTTCGATCAACTCAAGAGTTTGTTCAGTGTGTTTCTTTCTCTTATACCTCGTTGTCTAAATTATAAAGGTGATTGTTTAGCCCGTAATATTAGAAGGTTAACTCAAAATTTTAGAGATGAGTGTAAGCCATAAATCAGACATTCTCGATCCAATTGTTAATAAAAAAAAGTAATTCGACTCTTTTTGGTTTCAACATTTTATATAATAAGAGTTTTTTGATTAAAAAAAAAAAACTTAAAGATTGAAGATAAACATAAATTTTCTTTTGTTATTGAAATTTTCTAATTACTATTGAATTAAAATTCCTAAGACTAATTTAATTTAATAATATCTGCAGTTTAGTATGCTACTTTGCAAGTTATCCATCAAAACGTCAAGATAGATAAAAAATGTGTAAAACAAGAAATGACTGCTTAGATATATAAAAAAAGAATCCATCACCAAATACATTATAATTAATCACAAAAAAATCTTTAAAATCTTCACTTTAGATTTCTTATTTTCATCTTCAAACATCTCTTTATTTCCCTCTTAACAACACATCCAACAAGAACAAGTAAAAACAATGGTGAACTTTGTGGACTCACAAAAACCATTATTATACGGTCTTATGAAATTGGCCGGAGTCGTTCCCTACACTGTAGAGACTGAACCAGGGACGAAGATGAATTTTTGGATACCCAAAGAAACCCTAAAAAAATCCAAAAATTCAGACAAAAACTCTGTCGTGGAACCTAAGAAACCTACGAAACCAGTTGTCTTGTTCATCCACGGTTTTGCAGCTGAAGGGATCGTGACGTGGCAGTTTCAGGTGGGATCATTAGCCAAGAAGTACTCAGTCTATATACCTGACCTCCTCTTCTTTGGTGGATCCTACTCCGATAACCCGGATCGGTCACCATCGTTTCAAGCCCACTGTTTGGTCAAGTCTCTTCGTATCCTTGGCGTGGATAAGTTTGTCCTTGTAGGGTTTAGTTACGGTGGCATGGTGGCTTTCAAGATTGCTGAGAAGTACCCTGAGATGGTTCAAGCTATGGTCGTGTCAGGTAATTACAAGATAATGAATATATCATTTTAAACTTAAAAATATTGCCCACACTGCTGTGATCTAGTGGTAGAGCGAGACTAGGATCCCATGAGAGTGTCTCTAGTTCAAACTTTTACTTCTTCCATACTGGTATGGTATAAATAGGGGTATTCACATGGCTCTGATAGCTCCACGATTAGTTGGAGCTCTTATAACCCCAACCCCAATATTAGTCTGAACATCCGTTGACCCAAAAACCAAATAAGAGCTAATACACCTTTTAATTATGGCTCAAGCTCATGCACCCCTGTTGACCCGAAACCTGGTTTATCAAAAAATAAATAGCTCAAAAATATTATTTTTAATTATATATAATAAATATTTATTTCAATATTTGATACTTTGTCATATGAGAGTGTCCCAAGTTCGAATTTAGAATTAGTCATAGTTCATGACCCGCTGATCGAGAAATCAGATAGGGCGAATACACCATATAATTCTGGTTTGAGCTCATAGATTCCCGTTGATCCAAAACCTTGTTTTCTGTTTATATAATAAATATTTTTCTCCAATATCAGGTTCGATATTGGCGATGACTGATACGATCAGTGAGACTAATTTGAACCAGTTAGGGTATAAATCATCAGCTGATCTATTGTTACCAACATCAGTTAAAGGACTCAAGACTCTATTCACTCTTGCTGTTCATAGACCTATGTGGTTCCCAAACCGTCTCTTCAAGGATTACATTGAGGTTAATTCCCAAAACTTGGCAAATATTATTATTATTTTCTCTAATGTTAAACTCATTTGCTATAATAATATACAATTTATTTTTGTTGAAAATGTGAAGGTGATGATTACGAATAGAAAGGAAAGAGCAGAATTGTTAGAAGCTTTGGTCATCAACAACAAAGATGTGACCATCCCTTGTTTTTCTCAGGTCTTTATTATTTTTAAAAAGTTTAACCAATTATATATATTTTTCACATACAAATAAGCATTTACATAACTTAAATCTACAAGATATATACTATAAATATATTACTTTATGTATCATTTGATTCAATTTTTTTATTGAGTATGTAGAAAATACATCTTTTGTGGGGTGAAAATGATAAAATTTTCAACCTTGAATTTGCCAAGACCATGAAAGAGTAAGTTTCAGTACAATAATTGTTAATTTTTATTGAGATTATTATGTATATATTATCAATTATATAAGATATATTCTCATAATTTCAATTATGTTTTAAAGGCAATTAGGTGAAAATGCAACAATGGAGAGTATAAAAAAAGCTGGTCACTTGGTACATTTGGAGAGGCCTTGTGTTTATAATCGACGTCTCAAGAAGTTTCTTGCTTCAATTCACCCCAAAAACTAAATTCGATGTAAATCGAATCTTAATTTAACTAAATAAATTCATTCATCTTAAGTTCTTTGTTTTTTTTTTCATTGATCAAAAACTATGTAACCTCATATGTTTCACTATAATATATGGCTCACTGAAATATCATAATAGTTTTTAAGATGATTTTGCAATCTTATGTCGCTATTGTAGCTTTTATGAATCAGATTAATTATCGACATGAGATTCTCTATTTATTGGGCCAATTACGAAAGTTCTGATGGGTCAGACAGACATATCACAAGTCTATTAAAATGTTTTTTCCTTTTATCCTATGGGATTCTTTAGTTCTTCTCATGATACAACATAAAAGGATAATCATATTGTGAAGTGGAAGAACTGAAAGTGATTTACTCTGGTCAAAATGATTAATTAAAGAATCCATAGAGTAAATTGCTTGATAATCATACGTCTAATACTATAAAAATTATCAAAAAGCGGATAAGATTCTCGATATAAGTAATTTCCATAATTAATTTCGGACCATTATAAAAATCCGTCGAGAATTCGTATAAAATTTTATTGACCAAACTATCACACAATCATCAATATATTTGGACAGATTCTCGACAGAAAGCAATTTTGTTGTCTATAGACTTTGTAAATCTAATATTGATCTTTTTTTCAGTGAATTATATTGATAAAAACCACAAACCATACAAGATAAAAATTACAAAAGCCGATAGAAACGAGATATCTCCCGAATTTAAGTTTAAAAGAGAGAGAGAGACATGATGCCTAGAACAGACAATCTTAAGGCAGTGACAAATCAAAACCTGTAAAACATAACCTAGAATAATAGCAAATAGTAAGATAGCTAGATAATTGAAAGTAAATCCTCCTACAGCGAATGACATATAGTTTTGAAGATATGAGCATAAAAACAACTGAATCATCAAAAAAGATATGAAAACTACATCTAAACAGATGGAAGATAGAACATCTATGACTATACCAAAAAAAAAAATGACTTGTCGTCTATCGACTTCACAACTTTAACAACCTTGAATCTATGTAAATCTTGTTTCCAATAGATTCGATTTTGTAAAGTAAACTAATCTAAAAGACCTTTAACATATCAAGAGCAATAGGTTCATTCACAGGACGGCGAATCACGGCCAAAAATACAAAAGTTGAATTGAGAAGGAAACAAAAAACAATAATTAGTGGGTCACAAACCAATTAATAACACTTAATTTTAGTCAAAGAGTGCAAGACAAAAGGCTGGGCAATTGCCACGTGGCTTATTTATGAACAAGTTCTCTTTGCATGTCTAATGCATTACACGAAGTTTAATCCATACCATAAACATTCTAATTGTATTAAATTTATATGATTGAATAGAGTATTATAATATAACAAACATAATGTACTTATTTTAATGTTTCTCTTATCTAATTACTCGGAAATTGCTCCATGACAACTTGTCGTTACCGACAAATTTTAAAAAGCAAAAGTTAGAAAGAGATTCTCTAACTCATTAACAATTCAAATCCATATTATACTTCTTGTGATGTAAAGTTAGAGAATCTTCATATTTGTTTTTTCACATCCCGGCCCATAAATGGATTAACTAGAGAGGATTAATTATGGCATGTGACAATTGTCTAATGTGTGTTTCATTTTGGTTGCTTACAATAAACATTATTCTCACTGAGATTATTACTTGTATGTCTTGTTATTTTTAAGAATATCCCTAACCAATTGTTTTCTATCGAGGTCCATAAAGGAATTGCCTCAGGTATTGATGAGTTTATGTTATCTAGCAAACCTTGGCTTGACTGATGTGAGAAGTTAAGATTTTGGTGGAAGTCTGAAGCTTTGTGGTCAAGTGGTAAGGAGACGGGTTTGAAATGTCAACATGTTTCAAGTTCGATCCACATGTTATGCAAAACAAAAACATATTGTTTTGGATACTACACAGATATGAGTAATTACTTTCGACCCATTTGCATATCTGGAGAGAGAATCTATATGTGAGATGAATCTCTACCATAGATTAGTTTGGTTTTTTCATTAGTCTGAAATTTACCCTGAATTATACATATAAAAAAAAAATTGATGGAGATGAAGCTTGTTAAAACTTTTGTTATTAGAATGGCTTTTGAGGGTGAGAGTGAATCAATATTAATGGTCGATTTGGTTTACTCTTGGCTGTTCTTTAAGTGTCCAAGTTGTGGTCAACTAGTCACAAAGAAACTGAATTTCTAGGCTTGAAGAGTGGAGAAAGCCGATGTGCGACTAAGGGTAAAGTTGATGCTACATAACTTGTTACAAAAAAATGCTCCACCAAAGAAACCATACAAAATCAAGAGCATAACCCAAAGAAAATGAATCAATCGGCAACACAAAAGACCTAATGTTCAACATTCGAATGGTTTTCATCTTTTTCTTTATCTCTACACGGGAAGCAACTTCATCTTTGAATCGTTTTTTTCTGTTATGTCTTCATCATCACCAACAACCACACGATCATTTTCACACATCCTTATTTTTATTTTGACATCTTTTATTTTAAAATTAGGAGATTAGAAATTATCATTGTTCGATAAGTAATTTAATGAGAAGGTTAATTTTGTCTGGACAACAAAAATATGAGATTAAAATGGTAAAAATCAATAAAATTTACTATTAAATATTACCAAGAAAAAGTTTATTTTTTGGTTGGAAAAAGAGGAAAGAACCCCGCAATAATATATTAAAATAACTCAAAAATCATGAACAAATCCGACGTGGAATCGCAGTTCCATTAGCAACATCTAAAACAAACGAAAGATTACCAGGAGGAGGCTCCAAATAAGAATGAAAACCTAAAGGAAGAGTAAAATCATAGTTGGCTAAACCGTCGACAAGACGGTTAGCTTCGCTTTACACATGAGAGAATCTGACAATCCAATTCTTCGCAAGAAAGTTATGGCACAACCGTACCAAAGAAAAGTTGGATAACCAAATTTTTAGAGTATTCGATTATGAGTCTAATTCTCTCATACTCTTTCTTCATTCCGAAAATGTAACTCTTTTTGTGAAAAAAATATTCCGAATAATATTTATTATTTTATTTTTAGTTTTTAATGTAAAATATAATTTGCAGTCTAAATAATAAAGATTGCACCGAAATTGTATCATCTAATAATATGATGGAAATGATATATTATCCAAAAATATTCCTTCTTCCTTCTGAATTTTTGTATATTATTATCTAAACAAGTATTTTTTTTTCTTTTTTGTAACAAGTATTATTAGAATTTAAGAATCTAATAATTTGGTTCACATATTAAAGTACATGAGTACTAGTACAGTTTATAATTGTGAAAATTCGAGTTAGATTTCTCCGAACGTGCGGCCGAGAGGAAGAGCATATGGGAGGGGACATGTCGCACATGAGCCATTCATATTACATGTATCTGGACTCACATTTCAATTTAACATATATTGTTTATTTAAATTATATTCATAATAATCCTTTTTGTCATCATTATTTTCCAGCAATACAATCTTTTTTGTTTTGTTTCTTAATCATGGTCTCCTGATCTTTGAGAAATTTAACCATGACTAAAAACATTGTTTGTTCCACAATTCTCTTCTTATTTAATTATAAACAAGATAACTAAATATTAATAATGGTAAAATCAAACCAAAAGATTCTTTTTCTTCTTTTCCAGAACATGTAATCTAATGATTTATATTATAAACTCTATTACTTAAGATAACACAGTTTAGTTGAATTTAGGGAAATTAGGTGAAATGACAAAAGATAACTTCATAATTGGTAAAATGATAAGCTGGAAAATTATAGGTCACTGTAACAATTTAATGGTCAAAATAATCCTATACCTAACACGTGTTTGTGTTAGACTTCTTATTTTTTGTATTTAGAAGGATTGCTAACAATATTATTATTATGTTTTTAGTTTTGTTGTACGTTTATCTTTAAATTTGTGCAAGATATTTATATAGTTATCGCCGTAAATTGTCTATTACTTCTATATATCTAACAACATCCTCTTATTCCTCCTCTAAACCCCCTCTAATTTATCCTAATTCTCGCAGTTATTTATATATATATAACTTGTTATGTGTACAAATAAAACATTATCAAATTACACAACTTGTTATCGTGTATGATTTACATTATATTGTTAACTAGCTACAATGTTTTAGATAAGAATATAAGATTAAATTGAGAAATGAAATTCAGATTGCCAATTAACATGTTATCATTCACATTTTCCTAATTATGAAGTTATATATTAGCATTTCACCAATTCACCCTTGAATTTATGGTGTAAACAATTTTTTTTTGTCAACTGGATCAATTAAGAAACACAGTTTAATTCATAATCTAAACTCATTACTAAAATCCCATACTTATTAAGTTCTATATGCAGTGAAGTGGAATGAAGTTGAATTCTGAAAGCTTGACCCATTAGCTGAACATGCAACCACTATAAAGAGCTATAAAATGGTGTAAACAATTCATATATGCAGAATGTCATATGACTAAAAATTTTTTTTTTCGCTAGAAGAAACATGTTATAAAATCCAAACTAACGAGGTACACAAAGTACTGATACTAAGCCGGCGGAAAAACATTGATTTCCCCGGAAGCCCAAATAGAGAAAACACAAGAAAAACTAAGAGAAAATGACATAAAGGCTAAACAAATAGTACCTAGAAACGGACCGAAACAATGACCAAACTGAGCTGCAAGCCATCCCAGAGAAGAGGTTGGAGCCATTACCGCTGAAGAACCTCGCAAAGAACCCAAACGAACATAGAAGGGAGCATGGACGAAGACATATAAAAAGGCAGAATAGACAGGAAATACCGCAGAAAAAGCAAGAAGATCCTCGCGGATTACAACTCCAAAGAAGACTCCAAAAGGCAAGGGAACACCCAAGAGAACAAAGGCACAAGGAAAACCTTGACCACTAGAAAGGAAAAACGCCTAAAAAGAACACCAGGACTTGCACGCGGACCCAGCGAGCTCACAAAGAGCCATCTACAGTCAAAGACGAGCCACCTCCTCGCAAGAGAAGACCCAGAGAACAAACCCACTGCATCGATAAACTCTAGGCCCAAGAGACCACGGAGAAAATTGTAGATGAACCAACAACAAATTACCATTCAAGAGACGAAACCTAACACCGAATCCAAGATTAACTTAGAGCAAACACGCTTAAAAGAGAAGAACAAGGGAGAACCAACTCTATCTGCTAATGAATAAACCACAACCAAAGAGAGATAGTGAACCAGACCTAAAAGACCAGCAAGTGCATGAGCACAAGAGACCGTTGCTCTAAAGTCCTAGCCACCAAGACTCTAGATCGATCCTAGGTCAAAGAATTCCAAAAGCAAACACTAATAACTTAATAACTAAGAGGCAAAGGAGAAGATAACCAGAACCGGGATAAAGAAGTGGCAAGTGGAGACTGAGGCTACGCCGGCAACCAAAATCCGGCTAGATCCGAGCCCACCGCGAAGAGAAACATTACCATGGCTAAGGCAACTACCCGAAATTGACGCCGGAAACTCAGCTCACCATGGCTAAAGCTAGAGAGCCCCACAGAAACCCATTTAAACCACCGGAGAGAGCTTTGGCAAGACCACACCATCATCTTCGTTTTAGATCTGAAAATGGTCACAGAAAAACTGGCCCAAAACTAAGTAGAAAATACTAGAGAGGGACAAGGGGGGGGGAGCAAACAAGCCTTAATGGAGTTGAAATAACCTTCGGCCACCGCCCCCGTCAAAGTCAATGACGAAGAAGAACTGGGTTTATTCTTTGGTGGCGATAAAACTTGCGAGAGAGAAAGTTTGAGCTAAAAGTTATCATCTGATTAAAAATTTATTTAAGATAACATATTATAATCTTACTCATGTTTTTAGCTAATATCCTTTTGTTATTTTCTATTTATCTAAAGAATGTTCATTTCTTACTAGCTGCCTTATTCATATAAATTTAGAACACTTTTTGTGGGACATGGTAGCTACATATATATATATTCGTAATTTTGCTCATGTATCTTTTCAGAGGCTGCTCTACATGTTCTACATTACCCACATTTAATCGCAGAAAATGTTTATATGACTTTCTTTTGAACATGGAAATGCTTTTAAATTACTATTTTGGTCGAAATATATATATATATATATATATATAATAAGTGTCATGTGGAACATTATTCGTCTTCTTTCTTGTTTCAAAATGATATATATTCATTGCGTCTCACTTTTACAGTGATTCGTCACTTCCAAGTCTTTTTCTGCGTTTCTCAGTATAGCAAAGTTTTCTGAACCCTATAGGGGTTGCATTCTGATTCACGAAACCACTTCACTGTGTTTTAAGATATATATATATATATATGTTTTTGAAGAATTCAAGGATTTTCTTTTCATAATTTTTAACAAAACAAGTTAAAATTGTTCTAACAATTTTGGTTATTTTAGGGGCTAAAAGGATAACAAAACAAGTTTGTTCTCTATGGTTTATTATAAAAAAAAAATTAGATGATAAATTTATTTTCTTTATAACCAAGAAATTCTATGCTTAACTCCATTTAGACTAATCTTTTAAGGCCTATAAAAATTTTGATTTTCTTTTTGCTGAAAACTTTTACGAATAATAGAAATGTGTAAAACGTTTTTATAGTAAAAAGAATCAAATTCTTTTTTATTATTTTTTATTATCAGTATGCATTTTATTAAAGCAAGTAAGAAAGTCAGTCATGTGAAATATTGTTTAGGGAGAGATAAACATAAGCTAAACCTCTAACATTACGAGCAAATAACTCTACTTTATATTTTAACAATCTAGAAATCAAATGAAATCTAAAATATGAGAACAAACTCTTTAATTTTTCAAATTCTTCCAAGTATGGGATGAATGCCGGCCAATTTTCTAGAAAACTACCATTTCTAGAATCTCTATACAGTTTATCGCATTTTCTACCTCTAAAAATTGTAAGGATGTTATACTAACATACAACAATGCTTTTATTTTCTTGTGTAGTGGCAGATAGGTTTCTTCTTATCCTCTTGGTTCTCATGCATACTTCTTCAACATTATCAGAAAAGCAAAACCAGTTTTGAACATAATTATATTCTAAATCTTTCCAAAAAACGTCTATAAAGCAACGGTAACGTGTGAATGCCGGATTAACTATGAGAGGCAAAAGAATCAAATTCTACCTATCAAAAAAGAACCAAAATAAACTTCAATCAATAAATCAAATCAACATGATTGATAAATATCTTAATGCTCTTCTGCTTGCTATACCAATCAAACCCATATAAGCTTAATTTACAATAAGTCACACAAAAACAAAATTAGTTGTTTAACTTTCAAATATTCGAAAATTACACAATATCTTTGACCCCCAAAAAACAAAATAGACAAAAGATAATTTATGAATATTGCGACCAATGTGTGGACACTGTATGATAGAGAAACAACGTGGCATTGTCTGCTATAAGTCCACGTCTTACTTTCTCTCTCCATCTCTTGTTTTGTGAGTGGACTGTGTTATTATTGGCACAGACCAAACCCACTTGCTTTCCCATTTCTTCTCTTGGAAATTGATGGGCAATAGGAAACACAACACAATTGTCTCTCTCTCTCTAGAACTACCATTTGTGTCTTGTCTCTTTCTCTCTCTCCTCTCTCTAAAGACCTAAACTTTTAGCTTTTCTTTTCTTGCTGGGTTTAGTCACTTCTTAAATGTAGTTAATAATTTAATTGCTTTGGAGACATGAGACTAATCTAGTAGGTGTTGGTGGGCTATCACGAAGGAAAGTCAAAGTCAACAATTTAAAAGGTTTGAACTTTGGAAGAGAGACTTATCATCTTCATTATCTATTTGCTTATGAGAAGCTAATCTATGAATGATGATTTCTTTAATCAAAGTAGCTTCGGGTTTTGGAGAGTGATTAAAGAAAGTTTTAATCTTTGTTTAAACAAAAGTTAAAAAAGATTAGGGTTTCTATTATCAGAAAGCTCCAAGATCAAAGGTATGGAGGTTAGAGAGAAGAAAGATGAGAACTTGGAGATTTCAAAACAAAAGTCATCAGCTTTAGATCATCGTCTTCCTCCGTACACTTGCCCTCAAACCACCGACAAAGAGAAACCCACCACCACCAAAAGAAATGGGTCGGACTTGGATCCGGATCCGGAGCTGGATCTTCATACCAATCCATTTTCTGTAGTTCCTGCTCCAAGGTCATATGTTAGGCCTCAAACTACTTCTCCGAGGAAGGTGAGGTATAGAGAATGTCAAAGGAACCATGCGGCGAGCTCCGGGGGACATGTGGTTGATGGTTGCGGTGAGTTTATGCCTTCTGGAGAAGAGGGAACAACGGAGTCTCTTCTTTGCGCAGCTTGTGATTGTCACCGGAGCTTCCATAGAAAAGAGATCGATGGTTTGTTTGTTGTCAATTTCAATAGCTTTGGACATTCACAAAGGCCGCTTGTTAGCAGACATGTGTCTCCGATCATGATGAGCTTCGGTGGTGGAGGAGGAGGTGGAGGTCCGGCTGAGTCATCGACGGAGGATCTCAACAAGTTTCATCCATCTTTTAGTGGTAATGGAGTAGATCAGTTTCATCATCATCATCAGTACAATCCCAAGAAACGGTTTAGGACAAAGTTTAATCAAGAACAGAAGGACAAAATGATGGAGTTTGCTGAGAAGATTGGATGGAGAATGACGAAACAAGAAGATGATGAAGTGAATCGGTTTTGTCGTGAGATTAATGTGAAACGACAAGTGTTTAAAGTTTGGATGCACAACAATAAGCAAGCAGCAAAGAAGAAAGATTTGTAAGAGATTTTTATATATACTATTTTTACTACTCTTTGTTAACTTTAAGACTTTGTGTTTACATTTTGCAAAGGAGATCGAATTTAGATTTAGAAGTATAACAATTGATTTTAGAGCTCAGCATAACGGTCTCTTATGCCTCCAGCAAGCTGAGAAGCCTTTTTCTTTGCGGTTTCATAAGCTTTTTTAGTGGTTTCTTTGGCTGCACCGTACTTCTCTCCGACCTTTTGAAGGGCTTCTTCAAGACTTCTACCAGCTCCATCTTTGGCTTTGTGTGATTTTTCTTGCATATACTCAACTGAATCATCCATTGCTTCTGTTGCTTTGTCTTTACCATACTTCATTGCACGTTCCGCATTATCAGCTGTCATGTCTTTAGCACTCTTTGATTTCTCTTTAGCTTCTTCATAAGCTTCACTGCTCTTGTCCGTTGCCATCCTAATCACATCACCGGTTTTGTGGTAACCATAAGCCGCCTTGTCATATGCAAAGTCTTTTGCATCTTGTGCCTTTTCGTAAGCCATGTCTTTCGCATTGCCAGCCTTCTTGTAAGCGAAGTCTTTGGCCTCACCAGCTTTCTCATAACCAAAATCCTTTGCCTTCTGCGCACTGTCATAAGCAGATCCCATCTTATCATAGGCCATGTCCTTGGCATTTCCGGCCTCCTCATAAGCTACGTCCTTAGCATTTCCCGCTTTCTCATACGCCATATCCTTGGCGTTGCTTGCTTTATCATAGGCAAAATCCTTCGCTTGCCCCCCCTTCTCGGAGGCCATCTCCTTCGCATTTCCCGCCTCCTTGTAGGCCATATCCTTTGCATAGTCCGCCTTTTCATAGGCCATATCCTTGGCATTACCGGCCTTCTCATAGGCCATATCCTTGGCATTGCCGGCCTTCTCATAAGCCACGTCCTTGGCATTGCCCGCTTGTTCATAGGCCATGTCCTTTGCCTTGCCAGCCTTTTCAAATGCCGTATCCTTTGCATCACCAGCCTTATCATAGCCAAAGTCCATCACTTTCTCTGCACTTTCATAAGCAGATCCCGCTTTTTCGTGGGCCATGTCCTTTGCAATGCCTGCCTTCTCATATGCCATGTCCTTCGCATTGCTTGCTGTCTCGTACGCTATGTCCTTGGCTTTCCCCGCCTTCTCGTATACCATATCCTTCGCATGACCTGCGTTTTCATAGGCAAAATCCTTGACGTGACCTGCATTGTCGTAAGCAGAGTCTTTAATGTCTTGTGCTTTGTCATAAGCATAGTCTTCCGCGGCTCGGGCTGCTTTTCCAACTTCCTCTTTCGTCTTTTGATACGTTCCTTTTTCCTCTTTATTCCTACTCAAAACACGTACTTATGATCATAATGAGAGATATTGCAGACAAAACTGAATCAACGTGATGTTTAAGCAATTACTTACATACTAACTTTATCAGAGATCCAACCAGTCCATGAATTAGTCTTCTCTTCCGGCTTATGAATAGTCTCCTTCGCCATTTTCTTCACTGATTCTGCGGCGTTTTTAACGTCCTTCGCCGTCGTCTCTGCCCAATTCGCCAAGATCCCATCTTGCCACGTCAATAACACCACTACAACAAGCAATATCGATGCCGTTCTTCTTCTCACCATCATCTGTAACTACAAATCAAACCTCCTTTGAATTTTCTCTTTGACCAATTTTTTGTTTTTAAAATGTTTTGATTGTTAGTTCCAAAGTCCTCGGAAGTTAATATGTTCCAAAACAAGACCAGAGGTCTTTCCGGAAACCGTTTAATCTTCGCCACGTGTCTTAATTAGGTTACGTGGCGACCAAGGATGCGGTTTTGTTTTTTTAACGATGTTACGTGTCCTTCTAATTATATGGTTAACCGCTTGTTACTCGTAAACCAATAAGACGAGAGGTTACACGTTTCTGAAGCGATTTGCATAACCAGAATGGTTAAATTTATAATCAGGACTCAATTCCAACTAACCGAAATTGAACCGGTCACTCAAACAATGTTACTATTTCATTTCTTTATATAGAAGAATATTTGGTTAAGAAATAACCATACAAAGAGATCTATGCGAACGATAGGCTGCCTTCAGTGGATAGTCTGATTCTCTGACGATGTTCTTGGATTTTATAATCCACAATTTCTTCAAAAAGCTGTGAATCCAAGACACAGTCCGGTCGTCCGTACACTGCAGCTTGAACACCAGCTACAAGCTTAGCAATCTCACGACCCGAAAAGCCTTCTGTCTTCCTTGCGGCGTTTCTAATCACTTGGTCGGTTAGGTCTCCTTCAACGGTGATCTTCTGTGACTGCTTCTTGAAAAAATTGCTCCACTTAAGGAGGGATTTGTCTTTGTCATCTTCCTTGTCTTCACTCGTGAGGTACTTGTTGAGATAAAGTTTGAGGAGCTTGAAGCGTTCTTCTTCACCAGGGAGAGGAAATTCGATAACTTCATCGATTCTGTCAGTGACTGCACTGTCGAGATCACCGGGTCTGTTTGTGGCTAGGACAAGAACTATGTCCCGTGACTGATCACCAGTTCGGAAGAGCAATGCGTTCAGAGCGCTGCGCTGAGCCTCGCTCATGTAAGTGCTGTTACGTCTGCAATTAAATAACAAGAGTTAAGAGTTAATAACTAGTAACCAAAACTCAGGAGAGATTTCTGTAGAACTGATAATGAGCATCGGTAAGGGAGTACACGAAGGGTAGTCCACTGATAATACTCGACTACACTACATTCTGCCATAGTGTTGGTACAAATTGCAATCTGAGTACGAAATGTTTTGGTTCAAACTATTCTAGTAGATGAGAATCACTAGTAAATCGAAAGGCTTTAGAAAAGAGGTGACAGCAGCTTACTCGCATAGGAAAGCATCGGCTTCATCGATGAAAAGCAGTAAACCTTTGTTTGATTTCTTAGCCCAGTCGAATATCTGATGGATTTTTGTAACAGCCTGTGCACCCAAAGGGGCAACATCTCCTCCTGTCATCATAGCATAATCGAGACCCTGCAGCAAAAGATAATTATACGGGTGTAAATAAGAGTGAGGCATGTATTGGTCAATCTATTCTAGATTCATGAACATGGCTGATGCTTGTAGTTTCATAAAGAAAAGAACGAATATAGACCAGGGATAAGGAAACTAATAGCTCACCGACTTCCAAGCAATCTCCCTCGCCACCATAGTTTTACCTGTACCAGGAGGGCCATAAAACATCATGTTGCGGAAAGGGGCTTGATGGGACTTGGTATTTGCTGTGGCTCTAGCTAGATGCTCAATTCTCTTCTTCAAAGAAGGATGGAGAATTACATTGTCAAGGGGCTTTTCTCCTTCTGCAGATGTTGCTGCCCCTGCAGCTGTGCTAAATCTAGGAATCTTGTTCTTGAACTGAGACACTGAGCCTGCCCATGGAAATCTACTCATGGAAGATTCTCGTATAAGCGATGGCTGTCCAAGTATCCGGTTAATGTAACCCCAAGTAACCCTAGCACCCTCTCTGTTGTCATAAAAGAACAATGTAAGAAATTTACATTTGGCTTCTTAAATCACAGCTATTAAGGTTTTTTGTAATGAGAAATAGATTATGTAGTTAAGAGATGTATACCGAGTTGTGTAAACCCCGGCAGCTAATGCTGTAGCTCCTCCAACAGTCATAATCAACTTATATCGATCAGTTAATAAGGCCCTGACCCCCCCTGAGTTTCAATCCAGAAGCAAACAAATATGATGCCACGTATCTTAAGGTATCAGAAAGCATATAACTGCGTGGAATAGAGGGTTTTAGTTCAGCAGATAGTTTTCTTCTAAAATATTTCTCAGACGATTACTTAATGTGATAGCAATCAAAGGAACCATAAAAATAAGGGAATACTTAGAAAAATAGGAGAATCCAAACATATCAAGATATGTATATCTATCTAAGGAAAAAAACTTATGAGTTCCATACCTTCAATGTGACTGAAGGTCGTGTTAATAGCTGCAAGCCATTTCTCCCTTTCACCGTTTATCTTATCCAGAAGCATTCTTCTATTCTGCTCCTCAGTAAGTTTGGCTTCATGAGCTCGGCCTTCAGCCTCAGCCATAGCTTTGACACGAATTGTTTCTCGCTCAAGTTCAGCTCTCTCTTTCTCAGTCTGGCGCTGCTGTGCTTGAATCTGGTTTTCCGTGGCGATTCTTGCTTTCTCTTTCCGTATTGAAGACTCCTCTTGCATCTTAACCAATTCAACATTATGCCGTCTCTGAGCTTCATGATCTGTCTGCAAAAGTTTCAAGTCAAAGACTTCTTCTCAGTAAAGACACTGGAGAGATATAATAGTTGGCCATATGAGAGCACAAGGACAAACCTTAAACTGTTAAGCATAGGTTCACAAATTCTTTCTAAACAAGTACCTGCTGTCGTTTCCTTGCCAACTCATCCTCATATCGTAGATTTTGTGCTTTTGCTTGTGCATGTTGCTGCACTAGATTTCTCTGATCCTCAGCCAATTTCCGCTGTCTTTCCTGCCCATTTAAACAAAAACTCATATTTGTCCCTTCCCGGCTTAAAATTTTACATCATTGTAAAACTTAAAATTTTGCAACCAATGTGCAGCAAAACTTTGAAGATGAATCCAAAATCTAAGACAAAAATAGAGAAGGTAACTTGAAAGATGATGCAATGAAATCAGAGAAACATCATTTCAAATCAACCGTAGCGAATCAGCTAAAACCTCAAATTTGCAGTACAAAAAAAACCCCCAAGGAGCAAATTACTCACAATGTCCTTGTGTGCTTGAATAGCTTCATTGTGAAATTTCTCAGCCTCTAATTCAGCCAATCGAGTTTTCTCCTGCTTTCTCATTAAATCAAACACCTGGTGAACACAAGAACATGTAAGCAACATTTCAATTCACAAGCAAACAACGACTCTAGAGCTGTTGATTTCTCGAAACCTTTTTCGAATGAGGAGAGCTGTTGATTTCACGAAGAGCTTTAGCACCTCTTTCCAAAGACTCAGGATCAAAACCAGATCCTTTAGGCTCATCGGAATCCGATTTAGAATTCGATGAAGACTGATTGGTTGTAGATTCTTCTGATGGAGGCGAAGAAGAGTAGAAAGGAAAGCGAAATCGTGAGTCAGCGTAGGCCCGATTCTGTGACATCGACATTGAAGTGAACGCAGCAGCTATCGCCGCCGCGGAACATAATCTAGAAGCAGCCATTGAAATACAACTAAAAACAGCTCCTTAAACTCAATCAAGAAACAAATAAAAAACTTTTAAATATTAAAAATTCCGGAATGAAAAATGGTGCTCTCAAGTTTTTCCGGCAAGCACGAGCATAAACCCCACGGTGGCTAGGTTTTGAGTTTTATGGTCAGTGTAACAAATCGTTCGATAGTACTCGAATCCAGCGATGGGCTAAACTTTCAATATGGGTCTATCTTTGAGCCCAAGTTTTCACATTGGATTTCTTTTGAACATATAAGAAATCTACTGTGAAAGCTACAGATTTGAGACATTTATTATCGAACTTATAGATTTGGTAAATTAATACTGAACTTATAGATTTATAGATTTGAGACATTTTTTTTTCAACTTGAATTATAAAACTTGATTTATATCTCAAATCTTTACTAAAATCTCAAACAATGTTATATGGAATAACACGATTCTTTAAATTGATTTCGAATGAAAAATAAATATTTATCCAATTAACTAAACACGCTTCATAATTTTTATTTAATATTTGTTTAGTTCTTCTCAGTCTAGTAGTTTAAATGATCAAGTTAATATGGTTTTGGTCTTAGTGGTTTGATTCTTCCCTCTACATGTGGTAAATTATAAAAAAGAGTTTAGAGAATGGTTTTTGGATTATGGATCAGACCTTATTAATTCAATTGTTGACACAAAAAAAATATTTCAAATGGGAAGTTTCATTTTTTTTTGTATTTTAATTCTTACTAAACTTAATCTTTATCATCACTTATAAAGATTAAGTTTAATTTTTAAGTTTAATAATTTTAGTTTTTGTATAAAGATTACTAAACAGCTTAAATAAAAATAAAAATAAAAATACTAATATAGAAGAAATATTACATATCATTAAAAATAAATAGTATGCAACAATAAGCAAATTTCATTCACAATAAAATAACACAAATTACATAAACATATAGATATTACACAAAAAGTACAATAATATTCTAGTATATTTGATGTCAAACCCCTAAGGTCATAAGAGTATTTTTCATAGTAATTTGGTGTATCTAAAAGTTGTTGTTCTTGTTCGTGTGCTTAAGTTCTTTTTTATATGATTTTGCTTGTTCGGAATGAATAAACTCATGGTATTTCTATTGAGAAAAATATTTAAATTTGTTAACAATATTCTATTTTCCTCTTGAATTTTTTTGGGCTTAAATATTTTTGCGTGATTTTGAAAACGTAATTGAACGATTTTGTAACTCTTACCTCTAGTTGTGTCATTTTCTTTTAATAAATCAATGATTTGTTTATTTTATGAAATCAAAGTGTCAAGACATAAGTTATTATCTTTTATTAATATGTCTCTTAAGTTTTGCCTTTTTCGATCCGACAGAAGATTGTGAAGTTGGAGAACTGACAATATCACTTTCACTATTAGGAGTATTTGAAATATTGATGTTGCCTTTGTCAATAAATTTTAGGATATCTTTCATTAAAATGTGTGATCAAAACTAAACTTTTTTTTTTAGTTTTGGATCTTATTTTTAAAAAATTTACTTTTTTCATCTGCAAAAAATTGGATATAAACCTTTGTTAACAATATAAACCAATAACATTTATAAATGGAGTGAAAACAATTTTAATTACA
>WJSH01008570.1:2044-15821 GCA_009757365.2 Lepidium campestre | reverse complement strand
TTTTTTTTTTTTTTTTTTTTTTTTTTTTTTTTTTTTTTTTTTTTTAATTCATGAGTTCCAAACTTTATGGGAGGGGTTTGGACTATTTTTTTGGGGGTGATGCAACCCATGGATATAGACCCTCACATTCGGGTATTCAAATGAGTCGAAAGCATATACCATATCCGTGTAGGGCTAATTAGGAAAATGTGTTTTACTTTCGCATAGTAGGGGAATCGAACATGCGAACTCTTTAAAATCTCAGGTCCGCCCCTACCACTTGACAACAAATTCCTTGTCAATCGTTTGGTTGGAAATGTTTTATGAATTTTTTTATTATTTTTGATGAATTTATAAATTAAAATGGTCATTTTTCTGTAGGAGTCCGTCAGAAATGATAAAAAAATCGGCTAATTATTGATGAAAATATTTCCATCACAAACAAATCGGTTCTGGCCAAATTTTTTGATGAATTTGTTTTCATAGAAAAATTCATAAGAATATTAGTTTTTACGAAATTTGTCTTTCCAAAATAGCTTAGGTGGATCAATTAGCACTTTTACTTAATTTTTGGTCCCCTAGACGTATTGTAAGGATATAATGGCTCGATCTTGCAAAGATCTGAATAACTCTATGTATAATGTTATTTTGTTAGTTGGATTCTTTGATACTAGGTAGTGTGACCACGTTATTCGGTACACAGAGGACCTTCGGTTGAGTGGTAAGTGTTTGAGTTGGTATAATTAGCACAAGATAAAGAGTCAAATACAGAACGCAATAAATTTAGGAACTTTCGTATTTAAGATAGGTTAAACGATTACAGATGAAACACTAGAAATTACAAAAAGCCGAGTAGGATGCTTGGCAGGCTATTCTAAGGCGGATCAAGATAGGTTAGCTCAGAAAACTAGTTCTAGGGTTCTTTTTTCTGTGGTTTTCTCCCTCTCTTCTTCTTTGTGAGGCATATCTATTTATACAAGTTTGTATGTCTTTTCCCATCGAAACACGCAATCAACTCGGCTTGTTCCTAGTTGGTATGATACTATCTATTTTCTACAAAAAATGATCATTCTCTTCTTCAGAAAATAATCCAATTTTTTTCTATTCGACTCCACTTTTCTTGATTTGACTTGGTGTGCAACCTCTATTCTCCAAGCTGATGCGCTTCAGATATAAGGTTAATAGTGGCGTAGTGGTCGAAATCAAAGATTCTTAGACATTTTGTGATAAATTAGATCCTCTCTATATATGGTCCAATTACGAAAACGACAACGTCTTTTAGGGTTAAATTGCATTGATATTGCAATAACTTATTCTTGTCAACCAATTCACTAGTGAATTCTTTCCAAAGGTTGATAATTCTTTACAACTTTGATTTGATGAGTGAACGTTGTTATAACTCTTAGGTAGTTTTTTAATGTCAAGAGTATGAATTCTTTATGACAATTAAACTGTTACTCGTTTAACATATTTATAATAAAATAAGAAATTATACCCAAAGAAAAAAAAAACACTAGTGAATTTTTTTGTTTTATAATTCACGAACTCCAAACAAGTTGTGGATTTGTGCATAAGGAATAAAATATAGTGTTTTTTTTTTTATAATGTGGATGATTCGAATTCGGATAAAATATTACTTCAGTCCTAAGTCAATTACATCAGGGAATTTGAAGAAGTTATGTGAAAACTTATGAAGTGTTTTACACGGTATGATTTAGTTTTGAGGAAAATACAAACTCGGGTAAAATACTATCTCTATTCTAAGTCGTTTCGCTCTACCACACTCCTGTTGGCATATTATTTTATAAAGGATTTATCACATATATAGTCCTTGCAGTGACACTTTTTAGTGAACAACATTTTACTAAGACGAAATTGTTACACATAGTCATATAAGCCACTCGTACTAGTAATTGGGTGTTGTCGCTTACTCTGTCTATAGCCTTAAATGGGCCAAATTCGATCTGATAATAAAGCTATGCTTTTTTTTTTAAAATCAGATTCCAATCTTTACATGATCCCTTTGAAAAGTCCTACATTCCATGTTCTTAAGATGCTCCCTCGTACCCCTTTGCCCACGTAAAATTTTAGTGTAGGATGAATACAATTACTATTAATCTTTGGAAAGAAGTGATAAAATTTTAGATGAGAATCCGTAATTTCATACAATAGCGTTGTTTTGTAGATGAATTTTGAAAAGATTTAGAATAATTTTCAGGCCTTGGATAATATTATTTCCTATACGCAATAGAGAGCATCTACATGGGAGCGACTAGTGAGAGGTGTTCATCGATGTTTATCACCTTTCCATATAGAGTTCAAAACGTTTTTATGGTCCATGGAATCTCTTGTATCCATTTAGATTTCAGAAGTAGGTTTTGTAATTGATTACTCAGAGATCTTGAAAATAATGACAATTCTAGAGGAGTTTGTCAGAGTACAAAGATCATTCGCTAATTTTTTATCTCCATTTGATTTTTTGATCCTTGAATAGCAAAATAGATTTGTTAGCATGTAGTGTTCGTAGTTTTTTTGAGAAATTGTACACAATAAACACTCTCTTTTCCAAGATTAATATGAGTTATAGTGGAAAAGAAAATTATTGTTATTATTTTCAAATATCCATTTTAGATGTAGAACGAGTTATGAACAACATCGCTTCCCATTTGTAGGCTTAGAAACCTCTTCTTCATTTAGAGTGTCTGCTTTCTAAAAAAGAAGAGTTTCAGTCGTGGTTGCCCTAGCACCGTCGTAATTATCCCTCCTTGTGTTCTAATATTGTGGTGGTTCAACGTTTCTCCGATATCATCATTTGATTAACTCTGGTTCCAGTTTGATTATCTATTGACCCAGGTTCTCTTCTCCAATGTCTGCTGTTATAGACAAGGCCTTAATGGCCATGTCGTTAGAAGAAGAAGACGCTCTTTTTAAAATGTCGAATATGCCGCATCTCTCTTCGTGTGAAGCTAATTCGCTGAGTATAATAGGAAGATTGTTAAACCCAACTCACCAAAAGATGTCAGGTCTTATATTTGACATGCCAAGAAAGTGGCAAAAAACAAATAGGGTTCATGGTGTTGCCTTGTCTGCTGAAAGATTCCAATTCATCTTCAAGACTGAGCATGATCTTGAAGAAATTCTAGAAAAATGTGTTCATACCTACAATGAATGGGCCTTAGCTATGGAGAGATGGTCAAAAACTCCTCAGCCGGACTCATTGCAATTCATACCTCTGTGGGTACAAATACAAAATATTCCAATCAATTATTTCACATCAGAAGCCATTGCTCTTCTCGGTGAAATCATAGGGCAAGTATTGGAGGTTGTCTTCGACCATGTAAAACCACAAAGTAAGGATTACTCTTCATTTGCTTCTTCAGTAAAGACAACTCCTGGTTCCGGGGTTGTTAAACTTATGCAAGCATCTATAAATTCTGGAAATAAGGAGGAAACTTCTCAAATGCTTACATCTAGTAAATTGGTTCATCCAACTCATTTCCTTTTTAATTCTCAGATTAGTTCAATGGTACATGGGGATAACTTCCCTGAAGTTGAACCATTCAGAACTTCTCTTCGAGGAAAAAAATGAAGGAACATACCACATATTCGCACCGAAAGGATTCATTCCACTGAATCCATCTGCTGTAGAGGATAATAAGGTTGGTCTGACAGAAGGAATCTAAGAGAAAAGAAAGAGTGTGATTGACAACGTTGAGGAACAAAAAGCCACAAAGCGCATCAACCAAAGGGTGATCTCACATGAGGGATCATCCTCTACTCAATGAGCATTATCAGTTGGAACTGCCAAAGATTGGGATTGTCTCAATCCTTGACAATTCCTAGACTCATGGAAATGAGGAAAAAATATTTCCCTGAGTTATTGTTCTTAATGGAGACAATGAACGATCGAGATGTGCTTGTAGATATTCAGGAATGGTTAGGATATGCAAGGGTTTACACGGTGAAATCGATTGGCAAATATGGAGGCCTTGCCCTTTTTTGGAAGAATAATATTGATGTGAACATTCTCTCTATAGATAAGAATTTTATCGATCTGCAAGTTGGTATTGGAGATCATCAGTTTTTTCTATCATGTGTTTATAGAAATCATGCTGTTAATCTTAGACATATGGTTTGGGAAAGAATTTCTCGCTTTGGTGTACATAGGAATGGTTGTTGGGCCATGGTTGGTGACTTTAATGAGTTGTTACATAATGGTGAAAAGATAGGAGGTCCTCCAAGATAGGAAGCTTCATTCATCGACTTTGCTAACATGTTGGACTCCTGCAGAATGACTGAGCTCCCGAGTACAGGGAACTGTTTCAGCTGGGCTGGGAGAATGCATGAATTGTGGATTCAGTCCCGCCTTGATTGTTGTTTCGGGAACAAACTCTGGTTTTCTACATTCCCGGCTGCAAATCAACACTTTATGGAAATGCAGGGTTCGTATCATAGGCCAATTCTGGTCTAACTTTTTTCTTCGCATGAGAGATACAAAGGCTCATTCAGGTTTGATAGGCGTATGTTGAACAAGCCTCTTGTTGAAGATTCTATCAGGTTGGCTTGGAATCAACCTCATCAGTCTGCAGGCTCAGATGTCTCTTCGAGGCTTAGGAGTTGTAGAAGAGCTTTGAGTTTTTGGAAAAAGGAGAACCAATTGAACTCGGGTCTAAAGATTAATCAGATCCAACAAGTCTTAGACACAAAACAATCAGTTGTTTCACCATCATTTCAAAAAATATCAATGCTTAAAAAAGATCTAACTCAGGCTTATAGAGACGAAGAAAGCTTTTAGAAACAAAAGAGCCGAGAAAAATGGTTGAATGAGGGGGACAAAAACACTAAATTCTTTCATGCCTCTGTTAAAAAGAATTGTTTACATATTGGGCTTAAAAAATTGATTGATGATGATGGCATTATTCATAGGGCTGAAGCATCCAAAACACATGTGGCAGCTGCTTATTTTAAGAAGTTATTCACATCATCATTTTCAGCTTCTCCACTAGGGTTATTTGAACAATTCCAACCTCGAGTTACTAGTTTGATGAATGATAGGTTGACTGCAAAGGTAACAAAAGAGGAAGTCAGACATGCAGTTTTTGCAATCAAGGGTACAAGTGCACCGAGATCTGATGGGATAACAAATTTTTTCTACCAACATTACTAGAGCATAGTGGGCGATCTAGTGACAGAGGAGGTGTTGCGGTTCTTCTCTCATGGTGAACTAAACAAGGGATGGAACTTTACCCAGTTATATTTATTTTCCAAGAAAGAGAATGCTTCTACAATGTCAGATTTGCGACCTATCAGTCTCTGCTCAGTCTTGTATAAAGTGGTTTCCAAAATTCTGGTTTCTAGGTTGCAGCCTCTTCTCTCTGAGCTTGTTTCCCCAAATCAGTCAGCTTTTATTGCTAACACGACTATATCAGATAATATAACAATAGCTCATGAGGTAGTACACGCCTTGAAACTCACAACATAATCGCTTCAAACTTTTTGGCTGTTAAAACAGACATGTCTAAAGCTTTCGATCAGATGGAGTGGAGCTAACTGAATGATTTGTTGTTGGCTCTTGGATTTGATAGGTGATGGGTTATTTGGGTAATGACTTGTGTGTCCAAATATTCTTACACAGTATTGGTTAATGGTCAGCCTCATGGCTTCATATCTCCTCAACAGGAACTGAGGCAAGGCGACCTTCTTTCACCATTCTTGTTTGTCCTCTGCACAGAAGGTCTCCCTCACATGCTAAACAGATCGGAAATTAAAGGAAAATTGGATGGAGTAGGCTTCTCTGCACAAGGACCGTCGATACATCACCTACTATTCGCTGATGATAGCCTCTTCATGTGCAGGGCTAGGTTGGATTAATGCTCCATTTTACAGCAAATACTTCAACTGTATAGAGCTCTCTCGGGTTAAGTAATCAACCTTGACAAATCCTCGGTTACATTTGGTAAGAGAGTTCCGGCTGTAACTAAACTTGCGCTCAAATCTATGCTTGGAATTCGCAATGAATGAGGGGCTAGAACATATCTAGGATTGCCCGAGTGCTTTAGCGGATCCAAGAAACTAATCCTTAGCTACATTCAGGACCGACTAAATACAAGACTTTAAGGTTGGTTCGCTAGATACTTATCTCAAGGGGGAAAAGAAGTCTTGCTTAAAACAGTTGTAATGGCACTTCCGATATACACCATGACATGTTTTAGGTTCTCCAAGTCCACTTGTAAAGCCATTTCCAGCGCCATGTCCTCTTATTGGTGGGATTCGGTAGAAGGTAAAAGGAAAGTTCATTGACTTTCTTGGAAAAAAATGTGTCAAACTAAGCATAATGGTGGATTAAGCTTCAAAGATCTTGAACTTTTGAACCAAACCCTCTTGGCTAAACAGTCTTGGAGACTGCTTCAAGATTCCTTATGTCTTTTCTCCATATTTTTAAAAAGCAGGTACTTCCCAAATAAAGAATTCTTGTCTGTTGGCGGTTCTTCTCGATCCTCTTATACGTGGAGGAGTATACTATTTAGAAAAAAAAAATACATTGTTCAAGAGCTTAAAACATTAATTGGAAATGGGACTGCAACTAAGGTATGGAGTGATAAATGGCTGGAAGATAATGGAATGAGAGTACCATTCATGAAACAAATCTTGGTTGACATAGACCTTTCAATCAACTCCTTGATGGATCAAGATTCTGGGAAATGGAATCGTAACACCCTTGATCGGTTATTCTTCCCAGCAGATGTTAATCTTATTCTTAAGATTAAGCATCCGCTCTCAATCCCAGATTATGTCTATTGGAGACACACAAAGAGAGGGGAGTATATTGCAAGATCTAGATATTGGCTGGCTGCAAAATTAAAACAGCAAAACTCCCCCTCATTTATTCAACAACAACCCTCTCTGAATGGAGTCAAGGAACTTATTTGGAAGATGAACTACCCAGAGAAGATAAAAATATTCATTTGGAAAACAATGAGTTATGTCTTACTTGTTGCAGCTAAACTTATATCTCGAGGAATGCTGGTGGATCCAAGATGTCAAGTATGTGGACAAGAGAATGAATCAATCAATCATATTCTATTCACATGCCATCTCTCTCGACAAGTCTTGGCATTATCCAATTCTCCATCTCTGCCATTAGGGTATGATCCTCACTCCTTATACCATAATTTATATTATGTTGTGATGCTGAGAACAAATAATAATCTTCCAAAAAAGATCAAAACTCTTACTCTTTGGTTACTTTGGAATCTATGGAAGAACCGCAACAACCTTCTCTTTGAAGGAATGGTATTTCTAGCTTCTAATTTGGTAACAAAAAGTTGTGAAGATGCCCTTGCTTGGTTTGATGCTCAGGAAATAGAGGAAGAACAATCCTTAAATACCAACAAACATCCCCATAAGTCAACAGATCCTTGGAGACCTCCTCCTAAACCATAGTTAAAGTGTAATATGGGAGCTGCATGGCACAAAGGAAAAATGGTATGGAGGAGCATCATGGATACTCAGGAATGTTGATGGCAAAGTTTTACTTCATAGCCGCAGATCTTTTTTTGAGATTGATTCAGAGTTAGATGCTCACTTTAAAAGTTGGATTTGGAAGATTGAAAGTATGTCTAGCCTAAATATCTACAGAGTTTTGTTTGCAGCAAAACATAAAGATTTGGTATGTGTTGCTACTTTGCCAAAAGTATGGCCGATGTTGAGAGCTTACTCAGTCTCCATCAAAGCAACCTTAAATCATGTGGCTACTTGGAATATGATATTGGAAGAAAAATCTGCAAACAAGAGTGCTTCCCTAATAGCAATCAGTGCTCTCAAGGATGATTTTCAGCAATCGTATGTTTCAGCAGGTTATCCGTTTTGGTTGAAGGAGTTATTTCTTTTGGAATATGCTTCTTCCTATTAGTTTAAATTTGTCTTCGATTACTACTAATCCTCTCTGTTTGGGACTACTTTTTTGGTTTGGGCTTAAGGCCTTATAACTTTTTGAACTCAATAGGTATATATAAATTATCTTCCAGCTATAAAAAAAAATGTAGAACGAGTTAATAGGCTACTATTAGTTGACTAGGTCAGATGCTTTCTTATCAGGCTTTTAATTTGTAGATAAAAAAACATCCAATCGTAGAGTAGTTTAATGGTTGAAGTATATTTTATTGGGCCCTTAATTCAAAATTGGTCTTTATATTTATATTTTGACAAGAATTTTGGTTTCTGTTTGTTTTTTTTCTTGTCGTAGAAGAATTTTTATTTTTCTATCTAGTTTTGCTGATTATTGAAACTCGGACATCCTTCAAAAAAAAAAAACAATTGGCTTTGATATTCTTTAAATAAAAAATTTAGATTACACTTTTTTACGAATTTATAATAAAACCATATATGTAATATTCACCTCAAACTCAAAGAAACCTGAGAGGAGTGTTTTGTTGGCCCATTTACTTATCTTCCTCAGTCTTGGTGTTATAGGCTCTATCTTTATGGCCTCATCTTTGAGATCATATTACTTTTACTAACAACATAATGTTTGTTTTTCTTTTTTTTTCTTTTTTTTTACAACTTTACTCATATCAGATAATCAAACCAGTTCAGAGAAACATCGTTTAGAAAAAAATAGATTCCTGAAAAACTGTCTAACATTTCGTACCAAAAAATTTGTTTTGTAATTGAAAGAGCGAGATCAAGGAAAAGAAAAAAAAGTAGAAAAAGCTCTTAAAATGTGAGAAATCTTCTATATAAAGTCTGAAGGCTAAATAATCTTTTAAATCTTCCATCATCTTAATCACCTCAGTATAATGTGTTGCGACGCCCCTTTAAAAATTTGGAGGGAGACAAGCGAACGCATTTGTTTTCTAAAAAATAATAATATTGTGTATGGAACTATTACCCATTGGAAACAACATCATTTTAACTTATGTACATTTTGTTATCAACAACATCATTATAATTTCTCTATTTGATATTGGTGAAAAAATTAGAATATTACATACCAAATGTGAGACCCTTAATACATTATAACATGACTTGTAGTTACAATTTATATATATATATTAGTATTGTAAAGTAAATAGAGAGGGACATAAGAAGATGAGTGGGCATAAGAACAAACAATCAGATCAAGAGCAATGGTCTCCTACCTTCCAATCACTTATCTTTAAACCCATTATTTTTCTTTTGATTTTAGCTATATTTTTTGTGTTTCCCTTTTTAATTATTAACATGTCATGTTACAAATTTTATTTCTAAAATATTCTTTGGTTGGTGTTATACTGTTTCTTTGTTGTCTTGCTGGATTTTTGTTTAATTATTCTATGAAAAAAAAACTCAAGATAACAAGATCTTTTACATGATCTTATGTCTCTATTTTAGAAACAAATGATACAAATTTATTATTATTATATTATTAATCAATAAGCTGGAGTAGCTCAGTTGGTTAGAGCGTGTGGCTGTTAACCACAAGGTCAGAGGTTCGACCCCTCTCTCTAGCGTTTTTGACTTTTGTGATTATTCTTGTTTTTTTTCGAATATATAAACTTTTGTGATGATTCATTAAGACTTTTTATGACTAATGATTTTTATGACTAATGACTCATGCCAATCTGTTTTCCAATACTATGACTGTTTGAACAAAAAAGTAATGGGTTCGTAAAAGTTTATAAAAGTTACAAATAGTTGTTCTATTGATCGAATAAAGGTAGAAAATAACATTAATTGAGACAAAAATCAATTATCTGTATCACACTTAAAAAAATTCAGTGATGATAATTTTTAAGTCTCTTGTCCTTGCTTTTGATATCCTCTTTTGAGCTTGTGTTCATGTTTTTCTATTTATAGAAAAAACAAGTATTTTATTTTATCCTAATCCATGTAAGATTAGCAATCGAGTAGATCAATGACGATTATAAGCATTTGACCTAGCGGAAAAGTTAACAATATCTTTATGCAAAACATTTTGGAAGAAGATCCAATTTTTTTTAAAGGAAAACATATTTAAAATAGTTGGGTAGAAAGATGATAACCTAGGTCTTATAGTGCAAATTCATAAAGTTTCGAGTTTGATTTATATTCAAAACTTTTTTTTTGTCAACAATTGGAACGACAAAACCCGATTTATAGCTCAAACTCTCCCTAAAACATTGAACAATGTCATATGGGGATTATACAAGAGAGGCGTGCTTATGGGGTAAAAAAAAAGCATTCGTCTCGGGCCCTCTCACATAAATATAATTTAAGGGCCTCTAAATTTTTTAAAAAGTTATATATTATAATAGTTTTTCTAATTTTTACATTATAGAAACGATCAATTTTGATATTTATATTTTTCAAGAATACGATGTTTTTGTGAAAATTAAGTCTTTTTGAGAATTAAGTCTATAAACATAATTATTTTGTATTATTAATATACGGTATTTCAAGACTGTATTATATTTGTATTGTAGTTGCCTTAGGCCCCTGTAACCTTGGGCACGGTTCTGTATACAACTCATGAGAATCAAATTTTGGATGCCAGAGATAACAACTGAGACATGTAGCCACCAGACTATGATGGTCTTGACATTACTATTTGAAACTTATAAACATTGATTTTAGGTTTAGCTGACTCTAAATTTATATGGATAATGTGAAGCTTCATTATTATGTTGACGAATATTTCGGTCTTTAAAATCTAGATGTTTAATATAGACATGTAAGTATCCAACATGAGATTAGTTCTAATTGAATTCACTCGAATTACTCACGAAAAAGAACATTCCACCTTATCCAATGTATTTCCCCCCAATATATTGGTTTTATTTTAAGTTAAATGTAGACACATTTAATAATAAAACTATACCCAATAATGACTATCTTATAGTCAAGCATCTACCCCCAAAACAAGTTCAAATGTATCAAAGTCTCTTTCACCATTTATTTTTGCTAAATTTAAGCTCCTCTCATAAAGTTGAAAGGGCAAAGAAGAAAATAAGAAAACATAATAGAGAGGAAGAAGAAGTAAGAGATAAAGAATCAAGCTATAAATTAAGTGTTCATAAGGACAAGACCACATGGTGTGGGTTATGTCAATTAGACCCCACACCTTCTCCTCTCACCTTCTTTGTTCCCAACCTTTACTTTTATCAATTTATGTCCCTCTCTTCCTTAGATCTCGAATCTTTACTACTATATTATTTTTGCAATTTGTTATTGAGCCTCTTTCTTTTCTCCTAGTCTTAGTCAATTATCCAAACTATGGACCCGATTCATCCACCAACACTAACTCTATAATCTATCTACATTTTGTGACGATGATCTCATAGCTATACAATTCATAAATTTGCTACATATTATTTGTTCTAACTACCTAAAAACTAGCATTATTGTTTAAAAGTTGTGGCGTATAAAAAACGTGTGGTACCACCATTTTTTAATTGGTAAGCGAGTATTTATTTATGTGTAAGAGATAACATTTATTAAAGCAAGTGGTCTTGTTCTCGTAGTTTCCATTTGAGAAGGAAGTCGTCATGTTTGTATAGGCGAGTGATCGATTCTTCAAGCGCAAAACGCTAATCATTTCTACATGACTAGGGGGAATCTGAGCATACAATTTAGCTGAGTGCAAACACTACTCCCAAGCGTGGGGATTAGGGACCTCTTGGTTAAAAAAAAGAAAGATAAAACATGTATTTATCTGTCAAAAAATCCGATCTGTAACCTCTAACAATTAATATTACGTGAGGCAAACACGACTTCCTCAAATCGAACTCCGATGGAGAAGACATCAGATGTGAAATTTAACCATTTGACTAGTGGTACTTCCCCGGTAAGATATAACATATTCAGTAAATGAAACTTTTATAGATTGAAAAAATGAAAATAGAAAAACATAAGAAGTAGGGGACCTTATGAATGTGGGGCAATGTTGTTTTCTATTTAAAGCTAAGAAGAATGAAATCAAATGGATTAGTTCCTCCCACCTTCTTTTATCTTTTTTTAAGCAACCACCCAAATAATATTATTACATAAACCTAAATCTCTTCTTCTTCATACATTTATAGCAAATCCTCTTTTCCTTTTCACATTATCTGTTCTGTTTCTACTTTTGGTCTCACTTTAAAAGATTATATAAATAGAAGTTTATATAAAACTTTTGCAGAGATCAATATGTTGGAAGGTCTTGTCTCTCAAGAAAGCTTGCCATTAAGTTCCATGGACATGTCTGTACTTGAAAGGCTTAAATGGGTGCAACAGCAGCAACAGCAACTGCAACAAGTTGTGTCTTTGACCAATAATTATTCACCTGAACTTCTTCAAATACTTCAGTTCCAAGGAAGCAACAATGATGAGTTGTTGCAGAGTACTTTCAGCCATATTCAAATGCTTGGATCTGGTTTTGGACCAAATTATAACATGTTTGGTCCTCCACATGAACCTATGGATGGCTGCATTTCGAGAACAAGTAGCTGCCAGATGGAACCAGTGGAGAAAATGGGAGTTTTGTTGAATAACAGTGAAGAAAACAGAGCCATTGCCTTCAAAAACAAGAGAAAATCAGAGGTTTGTAGCTCCAAAACAAGATCAAATCACCAATTTTTTTAAAATTTGGGTTTTGATTAACTTTTTTCGTTAATAATGTCTCAGGTTAAGACAACGGAAGAGGAAAAGACAGAGAAGAAGATCAAGGTAGAGACTGACACAGAGTCAAGCATGAAAGGAAAATCAAACATTAGTAACACAGAAGCATCATCTGACACTTCAAAGGAGACTTCAAAGAAGGCTTCAGAGATCCAGAAATTAGATTATATTCACGTGAGAGCTCGTCGAGGCCAAGCCACTGACAGACACAGCTTAGCAGAAAGGGTAACAAAACATGTTTCTTGTGTTACAAGAAGAATGATATATATAGGGTCTCTAAAATGGATTTGGATTTGCAGGCGAGACGAGAAAAGATCAGCAAGAAGATGAAATATCTTCAAGATCTTGTGCCTGGATGCAACAAGGTCACTGGAAAAGCCGGTATGCTTGATGAGATCATCAATTATGTTCAATGCCTCCAGAGACAAGTCGAGGTAAGTAATGAAACATTGATTCTCTGCAATTTCACTTTAGTCTTAACCAAAGACAATAAGTCTAATTCTTCATTGGACAAACATTGCAGTTCTTGTCAATGAAACTTGCTGTCTTGAACCCAGAAGTCGAGCTCAACATAGAAGATATACCTGTCAAACAGGTAAAACACACACACACACACACTCTCTAGACCCTCAAAATCAAGTTTTTATTACTCAAGAACTAATCATAATAAAGGATTCTGAAATTTCAGTTTCAGGCTTACTTTACAAATGTGGTTACTTCAAAGCCATCAATAATGATTGATATGCCATCATTTCCATTAGATCAACAAGGATCACTAGATTTATCTACAATAAATCCAAACCAATCGACATCTATTGAAGCTGTAAGTACATCAACATATGAAACTGGAAACTTGTCTGATTATTCTGATCAGTTCTTGTCAGTAGAGTAACCTGTGTTTTGTATCTTTCTGTTTCAGCCATCTGTAAGCTGGGAAACTCAGTCACAGAGTATGTACAACACATCTAGTCTCGGGTTTCAGTACTAAGAAAAAATTCATTGATTCATGGGAACAAAACAAAAACAGATTCCTACAATATATAATCCTTTGATCCTTGTTTTCTGAAACCAGAAGAACTCAAGATAGCAATATAAAATGTTCTTGTTACCATAAATCTTCGTGTATAAAATATATAATATATAGAGAGAAGATAGATAAATATGTTTTAGAGGACTTATAGAT
>WJSH01008569.1:12110-22534 GCA_009757365.2 Lepidium campestre | reverse complement strand
TGAAATTTGAACTTTTAAAATTTATTAATATTCAATATGTTAAAAGGTAAGTTAACAGATTAAAGTAATGATATAATATGTTAATAAATGTTTTTGAAGATACTTTAATTTCATTTCATTATTTAAATACTATGTTGAAATAATAAAAATTATAATTAAAACTTTGAAAAATGAAATATTTCGAGAATCTAATTATTTGAAAAATGGAAAAATAAAAAAATCTAATTTCAAGAATACTTTAGAATAATGTCATAATGATATTTTAATTACGTCAATTTAGTTTAAAATAATTTTGTAACAAATTTGTGATGGTCGACATATCTTTTGAAAGTATCAGCGTAAATTATATGTCGAATTTTTACAGAAAATCTGTTAAGAATGTCAATGAATTCTTTTATTATCAAAATTTTGGTCAAATAATTTTATATTTTTTGTTCAGAATTTTGTTTATACTCTTAGTTAGATTTGTCGCCTAGTACTGGTTAGTATCAAACATTTTCCATGACATTTTGTTGTTAGCAACTAAATCAATAAGACTCGATTCATAGCTCAAATCCTTCCAAACCCCTAACAATATCACATGAGCCAATGTGATTCCCTGAAATAGTACATACATCAAATATATCTATAAAACAAGTGAACTCCAAAATCACACGTTTTCTTCATCAACACAATAATCAAGAAGTTTGAAAAAGAATAATATAAACAAAAGTTGAAACTAAAGAGTCGGCCAAAGAGATACCAAATAACCAAAATGAGTTAAGTGACAATTCATAAACGAAATAGAAGAAAATGTATATATGTAAAAGCAAAGAAATTAATCAAAATGTTGAAAAAGGCACATGAAGAAGTGGGTGGATGTTTTATGTAAGGTTTGTGGCCTCTCCTACTTTCTTCTTCATGCTTTTCAATTCCAATTTTTTTTTCTAATTTAAGTTACTTAGTTTATTCATAAATATGACCTAACAAAATAAAATCATTAACTATATAAATGATCCTATTCATGTATATATATATATATATATATATATATATATCATATCGTCATTTTTTGAATTTTTATCTTTAGTTTCCAAAAAAAAATACAAATCAATCCCATAAAATTAAAAATAATAGGCAATAATATAACCTTCATACATAAATTTGGAAAATTTATACTGTCATATACACTATATTTTCAAAATTTTAAGAGTGGATATGGACTTTTTGTCACAAAATTTTTAATTTAATATATTATTTATCATGATTTTAAAATTTTTGATAGTAATATTGGTGGGTTATGTTGTGTATTATTTTTTAACTTTGTAGAATTGTTTTTTATATATGTTTAAGGTCAAAGGTAAAATCCAATCTATATATATTTGATATATAGGAAAAGTGTTTTTGGTTAGTGATTAAATATTCAATTCTTTCTGTTTTTTTTATTGGAATTCAACTTTAGGAAGTCGCGTTACCTCATGTGATATTATTAGAAGTTTGGGAGAACTGAGCTATTGATCAGACCTTTTCGATCCAATTATTGGAAAATATACATTTTTATAAATCACTTGGGGCTTCACTTTCTAGCTTTAAATGTACTTTCAAATCTTATATCTATCTCAAGCTTTTAACAACTCCACATGCAATAACTCGAAAAAAGAAAAGAAAAGTAATGAGTCTTCTTTGTATATACACTCTTTTTGACTATACCTCTTCACGAGCTTCTCTCTTAAACATTCAAATTGTTTTCTTACGACCTATTTTTGACATTGGAATAAGTCTTTACTTTATTTTGTTTTTTCATTTCATTTTAGATTCTCTCTCTTTCTTTTTCTTCATTTGTCTCTCATTCTTTACATTTATATTTGTATGTAGACCTTGTGATAGATACCGAACTGAACCAAACTAATTTTAAACGTGGTATTATCAACGGCTGGCCCCAGATATAGAGGGAAATTACAGATCAAAAATCTGGAACTCCTACGTTTTATCAAAAAAAAAAAAAAATTACAATACATGTTATGTTATATACTATATATAATCTGCATTTAATTTGCCAAGAATCAGATGGTTCAGTTGGTTTGTCTCTGATTTAGCTTGACATCAAGTGGTAAATTTGAATCTCACACAGCTCTAGTTGGAGCATTTATGCTATAGATCGAGTTTTGTCGATCCAATTGTTGACAAAAAATATCTACATTTATACAAAATCTTATATATATTAAAAAGGAAGTACACTTATTTTTTGGACATTTGTTGATGTGTTTATTACTCATGTCATTGGGTTTAAAAAAGATTTGCAATTAGTGCTCCAGGGTAGAATTTTCAAAAAAAAAACTATAATAAAATTACATATAATTTAGATTCTAGATGTAGATTATAATTTTAGCCGTTTATTCAAATTTATCATTTTAAATTATAATCGTTCATTTTAACTATTAGTAAATAAAAATAAAAATAATCAAAATTAGGTGGTTTAATCAATGGATAAATTTGAATTTCATCGATTAGAACTTTGAATATAATTATGTTTGGTCATGTTTATAATATTACACTTAAATCTAATTATGTTTGGCTATGTTCATAATATTACACTTATATCTAATTTTGATGTTCATAGTTCATAATATTCGATACTTACTATAAATCTAATTTTGTTTGGTCATGTTCATAATATTAGAACCTTAGATCTAATTTTCATATTGAATTACAATTACCAAAAGTCTACTGCTTTTTCCTCTCTCATGCACTCTTATCGAGATAGTTTTGTGTTAACCAGTTTTTACCGTAAACAACAATTTACCACCTGTTTTCAAACTTTTAACTTTTCACCAACCATGTTTGGTTACCGATCTGGAAAATTTTCACCTTCCTCCACGGATTTCCCGGCTGAGAGAGGTCCGGTGTACCGGTTCTATGATTGTTACTCCTCTCCTTCGATCTATAGGCACCTCTTTGGCTTTTGATATGGCAAGCCATTTCCCTTATGCTCTGCTTCTCCTTACTGTGAGGAGAAATGATGTTGCTCGATAAGCACAAGCTAAGGAATACCCTCTCGAGACACTAGAGTTGTTCCCTGTAACACTCAGTGTATTGTGAAACATCTCCCCTTAGTGAGAAGAACTTTAACATTTTTCTTTTTTTACAGCAAAAAAACCCTAGTACTCAGGAACAAAATGTCTACAACTATCTCTGCAGCTGAGAAAGGAAAGGAAAAGTGGTTTCTCATGAGAAAATACCTCTTAGATCTGGCAGAATCTGGGCTCTGAAACTGGATAACTCTTCTCTGCTGAAGACACACTCGCTCACTGTGGTTGGTAGATTTACTAACACAAGAACCCAAAGGATTTGGTCTCTCATTCCTCTTCTTTCATAGCATTGGAAAACCTCAAAGCCACCAGTTGGAGCTGACCTAGGTCAAGGTCTCATTCAGTTCCAGTTTGCTAACAAAGAAGATATGTAAAAAGTCTTAGATAACAACCTTACCATTTTTCTAAGTAGATGCTCATCATCCAACAATAGGAGCCTACCATCTCAAAGAACTTTCCATCTCAAATCCCATTTTGGATTAAAGTTCAAGGTTTACCACTATACCTATGGACAGAACCCACTGTAAGGAGCATTAGGGAATATATTGGTTTAGTGGAGCACATTAAAATCACTGCTAGAATGCGGGTTACAATAAATGGGTTATTGCCCTTGATTACTAAAACAACAATCGAGTTTCCAAGTAGGGAAGAAGTCTCAGTTTTTCTAGTCTACGAAAAACTGAAAAAACACTGCTACAATTGTATGAGCCTATCTCATGAAAGTACTAAATGCCCTGAGCTAAGCAAGGAAAAGACTATTACCTCTCACAAAGAAGATCCTCAGCAAAGGCCTGGAGCTCAAAGGAAATCCTCCAAAGATTGGTATTACAACCAGTCTCCTCAGAGAAAGAGCAGCCCACCTACCAAAGAATGTACCTTACTGAAGATTCTCACACTGACATATACAAATATGATAGGGGTGGTTCAAGCAGATCCAGAAGATATCACCCTAATAACAGAAGACGCTTTGAGCCTTACTTAAAGTATAAACATCAACGATCACATGTGAGACAAAAAACTCCTTTTAAACCTGTAGCTGTGAGAAGAATGGAGAGTCTCTTGCATTTATCCAGAGCGAATACCAAATCTCCCAACAACACCTCTTACTAGAGAAAAATGAATTATACAAGTTCTGAGAAGAGACAGACACCTCCACTTCCCCAAGATTCCATTGATGTTGCTTTGGGTGAACTTTGTGATGTTATGGTGCAATATTCTAATTGTGCAAATCCTACTGAGAAGCTAGCTAGAGAAGAAAGAGTAAAACGAGCCAAAGAAAGAGGGTAATTTGAGCAAGCAACTCGAGCTATGGTCAAAGCTAGCATGAAATGTATTGATAGTATGGAGCATACTGAATATGAGACTGAGAGAGACCTTATGCCTCCCAAAGAACATGCAAGGATCCCTGTTGCCCTGCGTCTAGGTCCTCACAACCTCCATCAGATGTTGGTACAACAACAAAAAGAGCACCAGTTAATAAAAGATTGGGCATACCTCCTTCAAAAAAGAAAATTCAGAATAGTCCAATGATGTTACCGGGTGTTAGCTCAAGAAAACAAAAAGTGATGCAGATCCAATGATCTCCTCGGATTACATCTACTTCTATCAATGACCATGAACAAGAATTCCACATTCCTTCAATATCTCGTAATATGCAGACAATAAAAAAAGAGGGAGAGAGTTCAGAGATGGGAACAACGAGAAATCTTGGACATATTAAATCATCCTCTAAAAGGGCAATGGATTTTAAAAATCCACAAAGCCTTGTTCCTTAACCGTTGTAAGCTGAAACTGCCAAGGGCTGAGGAATCCCTTGACAGTTTGTCGAATCCGGGAGATGCGATTCTCTTTTCAACCGGACATAATCTTCCTCTCAGAGACAAGAAACTATGATTCTGAAATCCTTAAACTACTCCATTGGATGGACTTGGAAAATCATTTTTTTGTTGCCCCAAAACCAGGTGGAGGTGGTGGAGTGGCTCTCTTCTGGAAATAAGATTTGAATATTGACATCCTGGTAACTGAACATAATTTCATTGACACTGCAATGAAAGTTAACAATGAGGCTTTCTCTGCAATGTTCATCTATGGTAAACTAGAAAAGTCAAAAAGGAAAGATCTATGGGAAAAAATCTCTATAAGATTGGCTCACAACTCAACTTCACAGTTTATAACATGTAATATCAATGAAATTACTTGCAATGAGGAGAAAATTGGTGGACCCCCAAGAGCAGAGAATACATGTACAAAATTCAAACTCTTCATATCTGAAAACGATATATATGATATCCAATCTTCGGGTAATCACTTCTCTTGGAGAGGATACCGATATGACCACCTAATGAGATGTAAACTAGATCGTTCTTTAGCTAATGGTGAATGGATGGAGAAATTCTCTCATGCCAGATGT
This sequence comes from Lepidium campestre, assembly GCA_009757365.2. Lineage (NCBI taxonomy): Eukaryota > Viridiplantae > Streptophyta > Magnoliopsida > Brassicales > Brassicaceae > Lepidium > Lepidium campestre. The sequence continues at coordinate 17,056 of WJSH01008569.1, read as the reverse complement.
GAATATCTTGGCTTTGAGGGTTATGATCATCGTCATTTGGTTACTTTCTTCTCAAATGATAGGAAATGCATACATGGTCTATTCAGATATGATAGAAGTCTAAATTGCAACAAGGATGTTCAAGTTATAATCAAGAAAGCCTAGAAAGATAAAAAAAAGATGTACCAGTCAACCAAAGGTTAAAAGCTTGCAGACAATCAATCATTCAATGGAAAAAATGAGCAAATTGTTAACAACAAGGACAAGATTGAAAGAGACAAGAAAACTCTTGATAAGGAAATGTCTAGCTCACAACCTAATGAAGATAACATATCAAAGCTCAATCAGACACTCCGAGAGACATACATTCTAGGGGAAGAGTATTGGAAGCAAATGAGCATACAGAATTGGTTAAAAGAAGGTGATAAAAACACATGTTATTTTCATGCTGTTACTCGTGGAAGAAGAGCCACAAACCGATTCTCAGTTTTGGAAAATTCAGATGGAGAAGCAGTGTATGAAGAAGATGAAATAGCAAACACCATTAAAGTATATTTTATCCAACTATTTAATTTATGTCATCAAACTCAAGCAGATATCATTAATTATGCACTAACTCTAAAGGTTGATGACACCACAAATAGAGAACTCACCAGAATCCCTTCAACAATGGAAATAAAAGAAGCAGTATTCTCAATCCATCCAGAGTAAGCATCGGGATCAGATGGCTTCTCAGCCAGCTTCTTTCATTGTTATTGGAAGGATTTTGAACCTGAAATAACAAGAGAAATCAATCAGTTTTTTTTTACTTCCGGCAATATGCCGACAACCATTAATCACACTCATGTAAGATTGATTCCAAAAATTCGTAATCCAAGAAGAGTTTCAGATTATAGGCCTATAGCATTCTGCACTGTTTTGTACAAGATCATCTCAAAGATTTTATCTAAATACCTACAACCGGTTTTGGAAACAATCATTTCACATAACCAATCTGCATTTATACCGGGAAGAGAAATAAACGACAACATACTCATCACTCATGAGACTTTGCACTTCCTAAAACATTCTCATGCAAAGAAAAGATGCCCAATGGTCGTCAAAGACCGTCATGAGCAAAGCATATGACAGGCTAGAATGGAAAATCATTGAGAAAGTCCTAAAAATATTGGGTTTTCACAATAAATGGACTGCTTGGATTATGACTTGCTTATCAACTGTCACCTATTCCTATCTTATAAACATAACAGCTAGATGTTTAGTGCATCCAAAGAGAGGAATTAGGCAGGGAGACCCCATCTCTCCCTACATTTTATATTGTGCAGTCAAGTTCTTTCTGGCCTATATGATGAAGCAAAAGAGAGAGGTGTACTTACCGGAATCCAAATTTCAAGAGCTAGTCTCAGCATCAACCACTTGCTATTTGCTGATGATACAATCTTCTTTTGTAAACCGGGAAGAAAAACTGTGAAACCCTAAAAGAAATCATTCACAAGTACGAGTTAGTCTATGGACAGATCATCAATAAAGATAAGTCTGCTATAACTTTCTCTGCAAAGACTCCACATAGTGTTAAGCTTGAGGCAAAATCCATTTTAAACATTCACGAGGAAGGTGGATATGGAAAATACTTAGGTATTCCAGAGAATTTTGGTCGCAAGAAGAAAGATGTTTTCAACATTCTACTTGAGGGGATCAAACAAAAAATAGTTAGCTGGTCAACAAAGAGACTATCACCAATCGGTAAACTCACTATGTTGAAGTCAGTTTTACCAACTATACCAACCTATACAATGTCTAGTGATAGTAGGATTTTTCCACTTAACAATTCCTATCACAATATCATATCATTGCAGTATAATAGGTATCAATCCAATCAGGTGAAGATGCTAGCACTTAGAACACATTAGATCAACCTAATTCAAGCCAATCAAGCAAACAATTTCTATCAACCTAAGTGAAACAAAATGAAATAAACAAGCTAAAGCAATAAAACAGAACACAAAGACCAACAATAGCAATATGATAACGAACAAGGAAAATGAAAACAAAGGAAAACAATAAGGAAAGCTAGGGCTCTTGAGGAATGAGGTTATCGATCTTGGCTTAGCTAGGGCTCTCTTGATTACTTAACAAACCATTCGGGAATCATCTCTAGACAATAGGTTTAAAGCAATCAAATTCATTCTCATGACAAATGATCTCAATCAAGCATACAACCTAACCCTATCATCATAGGTCATGAAGGCATAAAGAAACAACATATTCTGGTCAATATTTAACCTAAATAATCAATCCCTTGAGTTAGGTACGAATATCTCAAGTTTAGACTAAGTTAGACAATTCATCAAACACTTGGTAGGTGGGGAAATGCCTCTAATCAAATCTCTAGTGATCAAGAAGAAATAGGCATTAAGACTATCTAAACTGAAGAGATCTATCATATTTAAGCTTAAGCAAACAAGAAAATCCTAGATCTACCACATTTCCTCAAGAATCCTAATGGATCTACTCAAAACTCATCAAAAAACGTAAAAATCCAGAATTGTAAATAAATAGCATGATCAGAAATATTAGAATGTGATTAATAGGATTCAAGAAGAAAGTAATTGCATTAAACTCAAAGAAATACTCCAAAAGATAACATTGAATTACAAAAGCAAAGAGAAATTCTTGAGAGGTTCTAAAAGAGGCTAAAAAACGACTTAGTGTTTATTAATGGGTTAAGGAGGGTATTTATACCTCTTTCCCAAAAAAACCATAATTACAAAAATCAACATAAATAGAAAAGTCAACGTTCAGGTAGGTCCACTCGATCAGGTGTGGTCGAGTGGCTGGCTCGAGACAAGTCTTTCACTCCATATTTCTCTGGCTCGACCTCAAACGCTCGACCGTGGTGTCCAAATCCATGTGCACGGCCATATCCACTTGAGTCTTCCACTCGAGCATGCCCATAATCCTTCCTCCTTTCTCCAAAGCTATCTCGAACACTCAGCTCCCATATCACGATCTCCTTTATGTCCAGATTGCTCCCAATTCGTTCGCCAAGTACCTAAAATCACATGTATGCAATTCAAATGCAAGATATGCAAGATAAAGCTAAAAACATCCTAAAATGAAGCAAAACAGAATGAGAAATCGTGTAAAAAGGATTGTAAAAGAGTCCTAAAACTAGTTAAAATACACATATATCAACTTCCCCAAACTTATCATTTGCTTGCCCTCAAACAAACATATAAGAACAAGCTTGGAGAAGAGGTTTGAAAGTGGGGATTCAGAACCAAAACTTGGTACATTAGAAAATCAATTTAGTGTCCTTGTTGCTAGTTCTAGGATGCTAACCATGAAAACCATACTCAGAAAACGCTAGCCATACAAATCATGATTCAACTTAAACTTCATTCACAACCTACACAAGCTTTCACATTAGCTATTCCTTTTTACATTCATTCATTTGTAACTGTGAATTGAACCTACACATTGATTGAAAACTTGTTTGGCCAAGGGTAAGGTTAAGAGGTTAAAATGACCCCTTTCATGTAGCAAATACGTCAATATATAGCAAGGATCACTCAGAAAAATGGAAAATGCTTTAGTAGAACGCTAAAGGTGAGATTCAACAAATGCATACAAAGGTAAGAATTCATCTACCCCAGATGCCCAAATGTCTCACTCGAGCCTAAAGATTTCTACCCAAAATCCAAACCTAAAACTACCATTTTTGAACAATGCTCTTCTTTTTAGCTATAAACTCATGTAAGGATCTTATTTTAATGAAGTTTTTCTCGGTTTTTGCTTAGGAGAGGGGTTCCATATTCTTTTGATCTTAGCTAGCGGGTTGGGGATTACACACTATGATTCAACACTTTTCTGTTTTTTGGCTTTTCTTAGGCTTATTTTCTGATTTTTCTCATTGCCCTTTTGCTAATTCTTTGCCCAGAACCATATGCACTTAGTTTTTGCACAACCAAACCCTTTACTAGCCTTTCTTTCTTTCTCTTTTTTTTCGGTTTTTACCCTTTCTCTCCTAAGATCTTTTCAACCAAATCTTTTCACAATGAGCCTTTCTTTCCCAATGCTTAGACACAAGCAATCAACACCCAAGAACAAATCCACCTAGTCCTATTTGACCCAAAAATCATGGATCAAAAGCTACATGAATTTCTACATTTGTCGGCTCCCACCTAACACCGTATACCAAGCAATTCCGAAATAGGCCTCACATTCACACACAAACAACACATGGTTCGAAATAAGGCTTACGCAAGGGTAGGATTCTATTTGGATTAGCAAGGTAGCAAAGCAAATGGAGAAAGATAATCCAAATATTTTGTTTTTATCCACAAACTTTCAGTCAATGCATAAGCTCAAAAATTAAACATTCAAGATTAGGTTCTCACTTAGATAAGGAATGGCTGTAGCTAATAACATGGTTCAGCATATGCGTAAAGCTCAATTCAAATCTTCCTAGCATGGTTCAATTTTCATTTTCAAGCAAACAAAGCAAGCATCAAACAACTAGAAACGAGGGCACTGAACTCATCAATTTAAAGCATCAAACTTACAAGGCAAACTCATCCTAATCCCCAATGCAATCCTAAATACAATTCTAAATGAATGCAACTACAATGACACTCTATTTTTTACGATTTTTTTGAAAACTTTTTCAATTTTTTTGGATTGTTATATGCCATAGATGAAATGAATGATCTAGCATGCAAAAGAGAAAATAAGAACACCATAAACACGTTAAACACACTTGAACTCCCCCCAAACTTAGATTACACGATCCCATGTGTAATAGAAGCTTGAAGAAAAATCTAAAAACACAACTAAACAACTCATGCTGCGGTATTTACAAGGGATGGAACAATGGTACCTGGCTTAGAAGTTGAAGAAATGGACAGTAGACGCATTCATACTGTCCAAGGTATAAGTGGGCAAGGTGTGCTCGGGCTATGCTTGGT